>NEEE01004339.1:42280-59207 GCA_002278615.1 Pogonus chalceus | reverse complement strand
TTTTTTTTTGCAAAAACTGAAGAAATAATTGCGCTATTAAGCTAAAATATTAGATTTGCACATATCATTGAGTTATTAATCGATTTCTAGCCTTAAAAATAATACCCTTGAATTGGGCTATTTTTGCCAAAAATTACTGAACTATAATAGTCTAGCTATTTATAGAAAGTAATTGATCTATTAAGCTGAAACTTTGAAAATACACTTATCATAATTATCTTTAATTGATTTATGTCCGAAAAAAATAATAATAAAATGACCCATTTTTGGCAAACATCACCGCTTTTCAACATTTAAATTTTTTGCGAAAAATTCAAGAAATAATACATCAAAACAATAATCAATTAAAATTAGTTTAAGATCGTTTAAATAAAAGGTCTTTTCATTTTAAAATACCGGTCTCAACTTCCAGTATAAATTTGTAACATGAATACACTTGAATGAAATATGCCTTTGTGAATATAAAAAATACGAACTGCTTGAATGTAGCAATTATTATAATAGAGAATCATAAAAAATATTTATTGCATAGTTGATCATATATAGCAACCGAAGCATAAAACGTATATCTTATCGCAAACAGGTGCAACTCATTTTAAACGGAGAAAACAGAGTCGAAGGGGAATACTACGCTGTATTTGGTGTAACCATAGCAACCAGTCGTTTGTAGACGCCAGTACCTTAGCTGTTAGTTTATCTTTTTAAAGGGGTTTTATAAAGAATAATAAAAGATAAATTATATTTGGAGAAAGAAATATTACATGAATGCAACAAAAAGTTACTTCAAAAGAATATATTTATTCTATTCTCGTATTAGCAAACCACATGACTTGATTCGTCTGAAGATGGGCTTAAGTTTTTTCCAGGTTTTTCTCAAAATAAAAAGGATTAAAGTAAGGACTGGCAGAAACTTTTTGAAGTTTAGTAACAAAAGATCCCTCGAAAAACTTGGCATTACAAAATAAAACTTTCTTTTTTTTTGTTTTTTGTTTTGATAAACAATAATTTTAAAGATAATTTATAGTTTAAGATGATGATATTTACAGCAATATATTTGCATTAAAATGAAACAATGAAGAGCAACAATAATCCGTAACTTATAACGTAAATATTTACGTTTTCATGAAGACGCTGCTTAAACGAAACTTCCACAAGAAACTAGAATCAGTTTCAGGAAAATTCAATACTTCTAAAACATGTAACCATCTGCAAAGAAGCGTATACTTGTTTGTGTAACTTGCAAGATTTAAATGCCGCGTTTCGTAAATCTTCATTCTGCTATTCGGCGCTTATCGTGAATTCTGGGTGTTTTATTACCGCCCCCTTTTTTCCCTCACTGCGATAACCAAACACCCCTACCCGTTGTGTCATGTTTACGGAGTAGTAGCGAAGTGTGAGTTGCTCTTTAACATATGCCTGTGCTTGTGCAATGTATTTAGATTCACATGAAGACAAAAAATAAAGAGCATTCTTTTTTATCTCGTTCTTATGTATGAGATTCGTGTAACGTTGATTCTATGAGCTCTTTGCTTTATACGTGCAAGTTGCCTCTAGTTTACGTTTTACAGTATCGCATTCTATGACCATTTAAGTTAGTTTGCTCAACTTTAGACACTCCAAACTTTTTTAAGGATGCTTTGTCTACAAACGAATTTAGTTGTGATATTTTTTACTTTTACAACTCACATTCCTTGATATATGAACCAATTTTAAGTAATTCTAACCTCTTAAGAAGTTTTCATTTGAAATTTTAATGAATAATGGAAATTTGATCAATAAATGTTTTATTAAAAACAAAATTTAAAATTCAAGTAGTTAATTTATTTGACGGTGACGGATTGTAGTTATATTAGGCAGTAAAATGAATGAACAAAGAGATATAAAGTAGATAAAGTACAAATATAATTTTATTTACCAAAAGCAGTAAAATATCAACCCATGTACTTTATAGGTTTTTTAGTACAGCTCTTCTTCAATACAATACATAATTTTGAATGTAAATTTGCATTGTATATGACTACATTATATTTACCTATCTACATTTTACCATCGTATATTTTGTATCTTTACTATTCTGTTTGATTAATTTACGGAACGACCATTTTGTTTATGTATTACAAAAATATGTNAAAAAAAAAAAAAAAATGCGATTATCTAAATATACGTAGAATAAAATGAAATTATGAAAATTGTATGTAGTTTCCGTAATACGCAAGCTGAAAGTTAAACGAATATAGTTCTAGAATATGCAATGAAAATAAATCGTATGTGAAACAAAATGCATTTAACAAAACCACAGAACATATTTCAACTGTGTTGTCTCTAAAGCAGCAAAAACTCCGTTAATCTCCAAACGTGACCGCACAGCTCGTCCGGAAACAAATATAAATGCAAAATATTCAATTCGAACAAGTCAGTTCCCATAGGATGGACAGAAGTGAGAGAGCAGGAATAGGTATAGCGACGCGGCTCGTTGGATGAGAAAACTTTCGAGTTGGTTCTGTGCTGGTGGCGGCATGTTTAAAACATGACCGAGATGGACCAAACACGACGCGAAAGAAGTAAAGTACCACTTGAAACGCAGCAGCAGCACATGCATCGCACTCTGATTCTGCTCTTACAGGGCGTCTAAAGAATTTCGCTAAATAAAATTCCGGTCTGATTTCTATAAAAATGTCCGTTTTCAGAGTTAAAATGAAATTCCTTCCTCTTGGTGCGGACTGCTGACGACATAAAGAAATTCGTTCATATAACTTGGTACTCTTCACTTATTATTAGTATAAAATAGTAAATGAAAATTTGTATAGCACAAGGGAGCGGTGAACCAATTAAAGAACATGTTTCATATTGTAACAAAACATAAAATTTATAGCTTGCATTTGTTGAGTTGTTACAGTTGAAGTCATTACTTGAATACCCGGTAATATAATATGCAAAACGACGCTTTCTTGCGTAGCGCGCGGTAAGACTTTGTTTAGTTGATAGGCCGCCACTTAAACCGTGTGGGAGATAACAGTATTCCATAATGGCGCATTTGCGTTAGTAGTCCTGTGTAAAAATTTGCCGGCGTCGAGCTATGTTTTTGCAGGGTTGCCAACCGAAACTTCATTACTTGTTGGGGTCGGAACGGACGCCATTGTCGGCTAATGACTGGTGTTGACCGGAAAGCGTTGCAATGTTGTTTTCCGTATCCTGTGACTGCCGCACTATTCACCGCATACAACTTTACCAGTTAGCATTGTTTTACTGATTGTTCGCGTCAAATGATTATTATTCTGCACGGACTTGTGTGTGTTCGTGTATTTGTGAATTCGAATAATTGGACTGCGGACATTTGTGAATCTCGTTAATTTATTAATTAAATTTTTATTTTCAAATCTATTTCCATTAGATAAATATGCTACTAATTTACTTCCATTACAATGTTCAAATTTATTATTTATTACTTTTGCTCTTATTAACTTAAATAATCTTCAAATATTTTAAGCAGTAATAAAGTTAAATTAACTTTTAAATTTATTTATATCCTATACCCAAGACACATTATTTTTGAATTATGAAACTATTATTTGACAAAAATTGAACTTTATTCTAAAATAAAATTAAAATTATAAAGTCAATTTTATCATCTGTCTGTTTATATATTTAAAAAAATTAAAAAGTTTTTTTCGAGAAGTGCATGTAGTCTATTCGACGTCTACGTCGCGTTTAAAACACCAAGATAGTGCAGTAAGGAAAGAATATATTTACAGTAGAGCCTCGATAATCCGTATACAGGATAATCCGAACTGCCCATGAAAATGACCTCTCGTTTTCCGAAAGACCCGCCAGACTAAAATAGATCAGTTTATGACTAAGTGAACTTATTTTGTGGTAAGGAAATTTAATAAAGACAATTTATCGAAAATTCTTAGTTTTTATTTCAATTTTTCTTTTGAGTATACTATAATCCGAACATTCCGTCAGTCTGAACAGGGGTATGTTTTTGTTAGTTCGGATTATCGAGGCTCTACTGTAGTTACTTGTGTGTAACATGAACTTATGGCAGAGTATTAAAGATGGAAAAATCTTGTGATGAGAACAAACGATTTCATGACTAAAAATATGTTAAGTAAGGCTGATTGGACCCCACGAGACCGCTGAAAGGTAAACCAAATAATTAAAAAAAGTAAAGTAGTACAATAGTGGTAAATAGAATGAAATAATGGTAATGACTGAAGTGTATTTAAAATAGTAATTATACCAAAAACAAATACAAACATTTAACGCTAAAACTATTAATTACAAATGAATAGTATAACATTTCGCGTAAAGACTAAATCAGTTGGTAAACCAGTTAATGCTTTTCGAACATGTTTGACATGTCAACGAGTGAATCGATTGCAACGAGCGAGGAACCGCATACGAGATCTCGCTAACCACCACTAAACGATGCACCCAGGATTAAACTCTCCGGTTTCGGCCAACTGTACATATGTCTGTCTGTACATCTGTAATCTATGTCCGGATATATGTAATCTACTTGCCATAGGATCACAGACTCTCATGTTACTCTAACTTGTCTGTCGATGATGTTGTAGTTGTGCGACTTTGAAATATCATTTTCATAAATGTCTGTCTGTCTATATGATATTTTATTTTTATTTTACTTCGTAAAATATATTGAAGAGTAAGTTTGACAGTTTTCGTATAAATTATTTTAAAAATTTAGATTAAAGTACATTTGGTTGATGAAATAAAATTGTAATGTGCTTGTGGTGTGGAGTATATGTAATTTACCTACGTAAGAGAATGCAAGTAATGCAAATAATGTGTAGAGTAGAACCCCACATAATAGTAAGATGCAACGCAACACAATGCAAAACAAACACTAGCACCTCATCGTTAAACCAAGAATGCAGCGGTTTAGCGAGCAGTAAAATCTACAATTTTACACGGATCAAAGAAGGAGTATCTCTTTTAAGCGAATATGTGAATGCAGCGCGCCCTTGTCTATGTGGTGCCATCGGAATGCCAACAGGAATCCTTTGACAATCTTTCCGGTTTGTAAAACGGACAATCTTTGACCTTTTTAGTAGAGAACATTCCGACTTTTTTCACTTACTCGTATTTTTGTAGAATGCCAGTTATGTTTTTGACATACTTCATTTTTTATATTTTTTTCCTTTCTTCTGTAATACTACTACATTTTTTTTATTAAAATTATATTTCAAAAATTCTTTTCATATTACACAAGCACCATTTTATAAATTCTTTTATAATTTAATATACATTATAACTTTTTTACTCGGACTTTTAATATTCCAAATTTAGAATATCAATTTAAATTGAGAATAAAGCATAAATCTATAATTTGATGGCTTAGATGTTTGTCCAAATTTGTTTCCTAATTATTTTTAAATTTCTCCTAACTTTCTATTTACGCAAAGTATCTGTTTCACATGGATTTGTTTTATGCAAATGAAAATAATTAACATTTCAACAAGCAAATATAAAACACTTTTTATTTCTTCTAGAAATACTATTTTTCACAGTTTTTAGTAAACGATTTAATACTTATTTTGATTTAAGTAACAACTACAAATATAATCAAGTAATCATTCATGAAATAAATTATAATATTTTTTGTATTTATCTTTTAAATTTATTGGTGAAAAATTGCTTCGTTCGGAATCTTTTCTGTCTTTGAAAGATTTTTATTCTCACTATCAGTCTCATTTTATTTAAATAATACTCTCAAATCACTTTAAATGACAAATGATCACAAAACAAATTTATAAGCACCGTAAGCATAGTGACATTTTCTTTGGTAAGCACCTATCACTTTTTCTTAGTTACTGTAGTATTTTTCTTAGTTACCAGCATAATGTTATTAATCTTTTTTTTTACATTTTAAATCATAATTACTGAAAAAACTTTTGTAGAAAAAATATTGTTTGTATTTCGAGCTGGAATAGTGATTTTAGTGTGTTTCAAATAACTTTGTCACGCACTAAAATCACTTATTTCAAGCACTTAATACAGAAAAATATATTTTCTTGCTTCATAAATTGTGTTATAATTAACCGCATAAAGATGTAGATTTATTATTTATTACTTTTTAGAATTTAAAATTGTTCAAATAAATTTCAACAATAAATAAATAAAAATGTATATCATATAATTTTAGGTAAAAATTTGGGCTAAAAGCAGTAATTTTACGGGAATTTATATTATTACCTATTTTTGACTGAAAATATATTCAAGTTATAAGTAATATTCTTTTCAAATATGTATAGACATTTAAAATAACCTTTTAAGCTTTAGATATTACTAAATCTCCTTTAAATAATAATTCTATAAGCCCTTAAAGTAATTTGTCTAGCAACAGTAATTTACTGAACAATAGCATAAGTTGTTTTGAATAAAAAATGAATGTATTTAGGAAAATAATCGTTTATTAAATTTATTTTTCTGTTGTTAAAATATAAAAAAACTGTTTTTGCTATTTTTTTTGTAATTTAAGTTATTTCTTTCAATTTAAAATAAAACGAAAATATAAAACATAATATCCTTTTCGTTTAGAAGAATATTTTAAAATTTTTATGAAAACTGTATCTGCGATAAAGTACGAAAGATAATAAGATTTTTAATGAAATTTTTTTCATTATCATTCATCTACCGTTATTTAAGTATATATTTGTTCTTTGCGGGAAAAGTCAAGTCATCTGCATAGGAATCTATCGACAAATACTCCATGATGAGGAGTGCTGTACATTGCAGTGAAGCAGATACCGCAACATCAAAACAAAACAAATAATCGCAAAATAAAATAAAAAACTGAACCACGGTGAATCTATCCATATCTATCTATCTTAGTGTTGTAGTTGCAGTAGCCGCGCATCTGTGCAACTTCACATCGACATCCAGTATGAGAATATTGTGTATCATAATCAAACAGGAGCTTGTGCTGCTGTGTCTGTATACGTACTCCAATAACAATGTGGTATTCCGAGCTAGGATAGACTTGCATCTTCTGTAAGAGCGTCTTGTTCAGTTTCTCTCTCTTGGGGAGAATCGATTTTGATGTTTAGATGCTTCTGTTGTACGCTAAAGTAACTATGTATATGGAATACTACTGGAACTATATTGAACATAATAATAAAAGTTGTTCTTGCAACCTGGCTTGTGTATTCAATAATATGTGGTTAACTATATTGACAGGGTAATATATTAAGATGACTTTCTATGAAATATTTTCTTTTATGCTTGTAAAGCGATATCGTTTTTCATAACATTTAAGTGATTATTATTTTTATTTTTATATGCACTTTTTAATATTAATCATTATTATATATTTCAAATACGCTTAACGTATAGGCACTGTGAAATTGCAGCACCCCCCATTTGTTTTATGATGCACGAATGCATTTCAATTAAATACTAACAATGAATGAATAATAAATAAAGAAGTTGATAAGCATCATTGACCATTTCAGAAATCTTACCGTTACCGGTAAAGGCAAAGCGGTAAACGTCATTCTATCAGGATTATAAACACAACTACAATATTCATGAATGACATAACCTCGTAAACATCAAACCAACGATTACAGTGTAACTTCCATCCGGAATGGTGGTGCAGTTATGACGTCATCATATAATTCGAGTTCCGCTGGCGCTGCTGTCAGTTTTATTCGCGGCGATTATCGTAATGAGCTCTTTTAATTAAGCAGTTACCGTTGCCGAGACGCGGAGTTTTTTAAATGGTCGTCGGGCGCACGTGACTCGCCTGCATAGATGGACGAGTCCATTTTATTATAATGCCAACGAGTAGAACTTAGTTACTTTGTTAAGTTTTATCACATGCAGGTGCATGAACAACTTACAGACTTTTAAAGGTTTTTAAACTTTATATTCATGGTACTTGACATTTTTAGACACACATTTTTTTCTTCTTTTTACAATTATAATCTTCTTACTTCCAGATGAAATATATACGTCATATATATTTATAAGTTTGCATTTAACTACAATTACTAAAAGTACTGTTTCAGTCATTCTTTAAAATTAGGAATATCTACTTATTTATGCTAAGGACTTTTAATTGCATGTTATCGATAATGTCAAGGGGTGCTGCAGGTCTGCAGTGCATGATTAAACTGATTTCTTAATTGCATAAAAAACAAAACATTTCGAAAATAAATAATTCAATCTTTCATTTTAATTAATAATTGAAGAGTAAAGTTTAGTCCCCGTTAGGTAAATAGTTTCAGTTTTATGTCTATAAAAAATTTATTCTTGTCTAAAAGTATAAGTAAGTACGGCCATTGCTCTGTCCATCGGGAGCAGTTTAACATTCAAGTCACGTGAGCTGACGCTGTCCTGTCAGGCCACCGATCTCGTCAGCGTTGCAATTTTCAACGGACTTTAGTGCTCGAGCGGAGAGTAAGAAACGCGAGAAAACTGGAAAACATAACCATACAAATAGCCGGAATCTCGATGGCGGTTGTCAGCGAAACTCGCCATTTCTACCGTGTTTAGTGCATCGTTATTGTAGATGGCTTGGTGCTGAAATTTGTAAGTTATGACAGATAGTATGCCATGATATGATGTTTTGTTTGGGTGTATAAGACAAATAAAATGTGATTCTTTTGTCAATAATTTTTATGTTTTTATTTTTATTGCTATCCTTTTATCTGCTTTTGACACGGTTGGAAAATATTATTTTATCAACTTAAAATGCACAAAAATTAAAGTTATTCAATAGTATAAGAATAAAATAAACTAGCAATTATTTTCATTTGTTTTTCCGCATGTGCGTGTTCAAATTTGTAGACATACTAGTTTTGTTGTATAAACTACAAAAGTTAAATAAATATTCGGAGTGCAATGGAGCACGAAGCAAATATATTTGCTATTTATTAGTTGTTTGTTTGTTTATGTTTACAACGAAAATTAAAACCATTTGTATACGAATAGATATTTACTTACAAAAAAATATAAAAACTTTATAATTATTATTTGCATAACTGCATTTAATACTTTCCATAAAAAGTGCAAAGTTTAAAAGGCAGAAAATCCCAAAATAAGTTGTTAATTCATTAGATGAGAAGCACACGTTAAAAAAAGTTTCGCTGTGCACTCCCGTCTATTCATAATTTATACTTAAAAGTCATGGTAAGTTCTCACGAACTGTTAAACAAGAGAGTGGGGTGCGTGCGACTTGGACACACGAAACGCGGTTCTTAGACGTTTCGGCTTAGAGTGAAGCACGTAGTGAACTTTTATGTTTGATTGTTGTGAAGGGAACCAGAGCAAGGGGGCCTTAATTACATAAAAGCAAATTTGCACGCAACGTGACCTGCGATAAAAGAATAATAACCGGGAAATATTATCTTTCGTTGGTCGTGAATTTTTCCTCATTGGGTGCCGGTGGTTTTGCGAACTTTGTGGTAATGTTTTGAGGTTTCCTTGGATTTCAAAACAAGTATCTTAAATTGTTTTTATAACATTTTATATAAGGAAGCTTTTATATTTATTAAAAATAAATGTCCTAATGAAATGACAGGAAATACTTTTGTTGCAATTAGTTACAACAATAAGTTACTTTCTTATAAGAGCCAGTAAGCTAAATGACTGGCATAAAATAGTGCATTAATAATTAAAAATTAATTGCATTTTTTACTAAGTACCGAGAGACACAAAGCTCAAACTAAATAGAATCCGTCAGAAAACATCGTTTGCATCAAAACCGTCGGGTATCCAAGACGAAGCCGTCGAGGTCGACAAAGGAAACCGGGAAATAAATAAGAAACAGGAGACGAGACAGTAAGGGACTGAGAAAGACAACGGAAGAAAAAGATAGCTGATGCACCGACCGCTCCATTCGACCATACTGTGTCAGTAATTGCTCAGCCAAGCGATAAAAACTTCCTTGTTGCAGAGATCGCTCGGGTATGGCGTTGCATTTACAAGCAATTTTCGCCTGCTAACATCAAGTCGACTGGTGTTTTCAACGTCTTGCAACCGAGCAAAAACTCGTGCAACCCAAAAACTTCAATGTTAGAAGTGAATGGGTTCTTCCATTTCGATGGACATGAACCGCTTGCTTAGAATATTCTTTCAGTTGGATATTATGTGTAACATTCACTCTTCGCATTCATTTTTTATTTCTTCAACGGAAATACCGTCAAATTCATAAAATAATCAACGATATAAAAGCATACTTAACTCTTGTACACATAAAAGAACATTTTATTTTTATCGAAATTACGAAATATTATTTGAAATGAAATTAGACACTCATTACTAATTCAACAAAAAATAATAATGTTTTCATCAAAACAACATATCAAATTCCATAATTTTCAGTCACATTTTTTTATTTTTTGCGGCATAAACATCAATTTAATACCAAAATTTCGAAGTAAGGTTAACTTGTTTTATTTTTTGGATTATTTACATTCAAAATATAGCCGCCTTCATTTTGTGATACAAAATTTATACTTTTTATTTGTTAATTCACTTTTTATTAACATTATTTGTTTCAAATTTTAACATGTTTGCTCATTTGTGAACAAATGATAGGTACGTACGTATTTGTTAGATAGTAAAAATCTTTCCTTTCAACTCTACAATAAAAGTAAATTGTAAGTGATATGTAGAAAGAAGATAATTATATGATTGGAAAAGATAAAATTTTCCCATTAAAAAAGCAATAAAAATTTTAATTAATAGATAGTGTAAAATATCGTAAGTGGATGAAAATCTATCGCATAACATGTAAGAAATTCAATGAATCCAATTTCATGTAGCGCGCTCTCGAAGACGTATAATCGAAAACGTGTTTGCTAGACCATACAAGCAAACCGTTTCGTATATTATGTGAACGAGTTCGGGTGTCGGTGACGGTGTGCGAACCGGTAATATGACGGCTTAATACGCTCCATAAACCGGTATCTCGATCCGGTCGAAACGGTACCGTGCCACCACTCCACGTAATACCAACGATTTTTATTGCTGTTTGCTACATGGAACTCTCCAACTGAACCGATACAATGTATTTGTTGCAATATCAAATTTGTAAATATCAAAAGTATATTATCAAAAAAATCCTATACACATATAAATGTGTTTCTGCAATTACTAAGAATTTTGCTTTCAGGTTACAACCTTATCAACTTATTAACTTTTAACATTTCTTTCTAAATATTATAAAAAATATCTTCTAAATTATTAATAACCGTTAAAACTTCCAGATAATATTTTAACCGATTTTGTTTTTATTGTTATTCAAATATAACCACCNTTTTTTTTTTTATAAAAGACAGCTCAGTTTGTCTCTATTCTTCTTCTAAGTCAATTTGTAGAAATTTTTTATTAGAAGTCTATTTGATTGCCATTTCTGTCCAAATGTTTTGAACACTTTCCGGCAATTTAAAGAAGTAATTTTTAAGTAACTTTAGATTTGTATTTTGGATCGTCATCGTAGTAAAATATAAAACGATCCAAAATGTCTTGTTTTAAGTTGTAACTTTTTCAAAATTTGTAAGAAATACTCTGTATTCTCAATAAAATGCAAATTTTAAACCCTTGTAGCTGATGTATTATAAAATAAATAATAAAAATTTATTTGAACTATAACTTCTAAAATAGACTTTGCTATTGCAGGTTATGTTCAAAATGAAATTGCATTTTTTAATAAAAATAAATAAGAAAAACAACAAAGTAACTATAATAATAAGAATCATATTTTGATTTTATTGTTATTGTATATAGTTTCGATTATAAATACACCGATTCAATTGAAGATTTACGATATTATTAATCCCTAGGTTTATCTTATAACTAGATCAAATGTAATACCTGAACAGAAATAGTAAAATCGTATAGTTAATATAAATAAACAAATATGACAAAACGCAATTAAAACTTTTTGTACATCCATAGCACAGTTGTAGAAAAGCAATTAAAGAACGTTCCGATATTATAATCGGATATTTGAATTGCTTCATACAACCAGTTATACGAATTACTGAAAGTATACATTACAAAACTTTGTAAGACTTAAATGTGTTAGTTTCATAACTTGCTTAAAACCTGAAGACTTCATAAAATACATTGTGAATTCAATTATAGAACAATAAAACTTAATATTATGTTATTTTTAATGTTGTTTAAACTATTTAATAGTCAAATGATAAATTTAAATGAAAATATTCTTGCGTATTTTTAAAAATATGTTTGTACAGCTCTGTTATGGATATAGGATATGCGTTGTCAGTACATGTATTTGAAACAATGAAAATCAAATGTATGTAAATCGAATTTCACACAAATATGACGGATATATCAATCATATATGATAACAGTGCAACATTTATGTATTCCTCTGGAATAAATTATTAATTTTAGTGTAATTATTACTAAAACTATTAAATTCAAATATTATTCATTTAGATTTGTTTAAGTTTAATTCGAAGTTAGGTAAATTCGCTGAAAAAAATATTTCAGTTTGAAGGACAACTACTTTATATTATATTAGAAAACTAATGGTAAAATTTTCATTACTCCAACTGCCTCTTTTATACCGAATATATTTTATAGCAAAATCTCCATTATTTTAATCTTCCTTAAATTAAAATGACAATTAAAAGAACACAAAGTGCTTAGAAGTTATTTATTTTATTTTGCATAGCACTCTGTACACTGCTTAAAGATGGCAATTTTAATTCAGCTGTATCTCGTGACAGAATCATCGTATATTAATAAAAAGAGCTCATTGGATGCACATTTTATTTCTGAATAACTCTTGCGCTAACATTAATAGGGAAAATTTTATTGCGTAATGAAAACTCGATATATTTTCCTTGCAAGCCATGTTTTTAGCAATTCATTTGTTTATCGTATATAAACAAATTTAATTTAGTGACAATTGCTTCATAACATAACGTACGTATGTATATATGTATGTATGATACATGTTATGCTTTGATAAATATATCCAAAGAAATTACATAGAACATAAATTTCAGTGCATAGGAAGTACGATGTTGGAAATAAATATACATAATATATATTCCAACGAATATAATTTTAAAAATTGAAAAATTCCTCCACGAATCCCTTGTAATGTATATTTGTTTTACAGTGACATGTCGGAGTAAGTAACAAACGACATTACCGACAGTACATCGCATCGTGTTGTTATATTACGTAACATAACATGAAGTCACGTGACATGAAGTATAACTTCCGGTAGCAACGCCAGTGGACGGAAGCAACGTCATTGTGCATTCAACACGCGTTCACTGTAAATAATACACCCGTGTTAAAACATACACGCATCGATATATGAGTTTGTCCATGAATGATACGAACATTGAACATTGCATAGATTTTTGTTATGCTGAATTTTCAGTTGTATTTCACTAACCACATGTTTATTTATATCATTAGAATACAATTCAAATTTAATTATAATTTTGTTTTTCAAATTTCATTGTTTTTGTATATTAAATTACCTGTCAAAACTGGTTCTTTTCATAGTTTTGTAAATGTACGCTAATAATTGTATTATTGTTTAATAATTTCATACTTAACTAGCTTGCTTTTATTTTGTAATATATGTATGTTTAAGTTAGTTACGTAGTGAATATGATCAATTATTAAGTTTGAATATTTCCTATATGGAACTTATAATGCATATGCAAAGCCCTTTGACAAGTAAATGCAACTTTATCATTAAACACAAAACTATTTGCGTCCAATCCGCAAGATTCCTAATATCAAACAATAGACAACTGACTCGAAACTCTTCATAACTCCATAGAAGTAATACCCGATCCTGAAACCTCAACCTTCATCGGTAACGCGGGTGCGGTAAGTCCGGAGGCAACAGTGGTTGAAAGAGGTTTCACGGAGCATGAACTAAGTGAGATGAAGCCCAGAGGGTATGGTATAGTCGATTCAGCATCGGTATGTGAAGATATGAACGAACCATGGTACACACTCCATATTTAATATTAAACCAATCGGGTAGCGTGTGCAGTGCGGCCGCCCTGGTTAAGTAGATATGTCAAAGCAGCAACGGATATTGCTTGAGGCTACTGACACTGCGTTACAGTCCCGGAATGAAAGATTTGCCTTCTGTCATGTGCTTTTCAAATTGTTCGCGTTCCTGCTGCAATCTTAATGCTTCAGGCATTATTATTTGTTCATTGTGTTACTTCCAACTAAATAAATATTTTCGCAGATGCACTTTTCAGTTAAATCACGGAATATACTTCTTAAACAAACAATATTCCTTAACGATAATATCAAATATCTTCTACATAATTGTTATTTTATTGAAATAATACACAAAATATCAAATTTAATCTGTATCTAAAATACTTGTTTTTGTTTTTAAGAAATTTTTATGTTTCTTTTAAGTGGGACTCCACCCTGAAGGTTTCAAAAAATCGATTTTTTTGCATAAATCTATTCCTTATACTTTCTAGAATGACCCTCTAAAAGGGTTTATTGATATTCGAAGTAATTGCAAAGATACAAGAAGAATTGTGGAGGCCGTACAATAAGCCATTTTTGCAATTTTTTGAATTTTTAAAAATTGTACCCTTCACGATAGCTTATTAAATATAGTTTAAAGAAATCTAAACGATTTTGTTCCACCTTCGTTAAGGACTAATCGCGACTGACACCCATGGAGGTGCCTTTTTTTGAAAAGATCTGATGCCGAAGGCTACTATGGCTCCAAATATTTTTACTTCAAAAAATTTTATAATAATAATTAGAATAAATGCAACAATATAGTAAAAAACCTGAAATTATTCGATTATTATTTAACACTTTTTGAAATTTTTGAATATCGCTGTTTTTTAGGTCTGTCAGGGTCTCAAGTTTTTTTTTAGTATATTTTTGAAAATAAAAAATATTTATCACAAAAATGCAATTTTAGACGATTTTTACTATTTAAAATTTAATTTTAAAAGATTTTATTACTTTTAAATTCTTTTCCAACTGTCTGTAGATAATTTTAACTAAACTGTCTATTTTATTCAAAATATATAGTTTGTTTTCTTAAAAGAAGTGAAAGCTTACATTTCTTTTTAAGAATCAATTTCTCTTTGATCTTCATTGCTAGATTGACAAAAATAAATTCTTTAGAACTTAAGTTTAGTTCAGTCAAAATGGAAGAGCGTAAAACATGAATATTCATATTTTATAGTATAAACTAATTTGTATAAATGAAACAAAATATAAATTTTATAGACACTATAACGTTGCAAAGGGAATACAAATAAACCATATAGCATTATAATTTACGTATAGAAGTTATGTGGGTCATACGTAGCATTAATATCTATAAAATAACATCAAGTGAATAGCATTGACGTGAATGTACATGTTTGTAGCCGCTGTATTAGATATATTTATTTTGTTTGACAATAAATTTATGACTACATTTCTCGCCGAACATAACAGCTAAATTTATAACTTAATACTTAATGTACAACTTTCGATTTCTGCAAATTTATTAGCGCAACTTTTATTTATATTTATACCATATATGCGCGTATAAACTTGCACATTTAGAAACTGCATTTACGAACAACATATGTATAAATCAACTTTGCTATTTAGAACATATGAAAATATATTTTTGAAAACAGTAAATAAGAAATAAACTTTTCTAATTTTATGGTACGAAATTTAAGTATCTTGCAAGTAGTTTATAATTGAATATAATTCCATTATTTCTCAATTTAAAATATATGTTCATGACAGGATTTAAATTGATTTAAAAATAATTATTAAAATGTCTGGAAGCAAATGCTTTTCTCTTTGATATTTACATATGAGTTAGTCGCAAGTAGTCTTTGATTATATCTCTTTTAAAACAAAAATACGAAGAACAAACATATAGTTAAGTTGTTTGCGTTGAAAAAATGAAAAAAAAAAAAAAAAGAAACACTCAGAACGCTTGTGACTGTCACAGAACTAGCATAAATAATTCAAGTAACATTTCAGTGAAAATTCTTCATCTTAAGAGCAATGCTGTAATAGCAGAAGAAGCAGTAAAGAGTGCAGAAACATTTCAACCCGAGTAATGGCTAGAATTTAATGTACTTTAAAAGAAAAATTAAAATACTTACGTCTAGAGACGGAGAATCATTTCCACATTAATAAGCTTCTTTTGAAAGCGCAGTCGCTTATGTTTGGCAGCTTTATATTAAAAGCTCTCAGTAAAGATTTGTTTACAGTGTACATGTTGAAATTACACTGTTAATTTTCAATTTGTAAATGGGAAAGTTTGGGTAATTAAACATCGCCACATCAAAGTATTTACAAATGAAATTTGTGGCTGGTCCCCATCGGCGGAACTAAATGTTTTCCAATGGTGGTAACTCAATTAGATATATCCGGACAGTTTAACTCATTTGGATAGTTTTCGAACATTATCACATTACATCATTATTTATCCACATATTTAAAAACTACTCTGTTCATACATATACATATATTTGTATTTATTCACGTATAAAAACATTTAAATAATCACCCAGCATTATATAGTTTAAAAGGATTTAATAATTTCATTATTCGCATAATAAATTTTTGTACAATTAAAAATTGTTTAAACTGGCTTCAATTTAAACAATTTTATTATTATTAATATTAAATTTATCGTAAAATATTCAATAAAATTCATATTTTTAAATTAAATTCAATATTAAAAGTATTATTTAAAAATATATGATTATCGTAAATTGTTGTTCTCAGATGTTGATTTCTCAGAATAATATATATATTATAATATTAAACAAATTTTGAAATTATACACGTAAAAACTGTCCATGGTATTTAAAAAAAATGTATTGGAAGTTGATAGGCAAAACATTTAATCAAAATTCAATAGTAGTTATACAAAACTTTTTTTTTT
>NEEE01004339.1:0-25431 GCA_002278615.1 Pogonus chalceus | reverse complement strand
TTTCGCATGACGCAATTTTTCAAAAATCAAAATATTTTTATTTGGTTGGTTTGATTTAACATTTATACCATTTATAAATTAAAAGCTATTTCTATTTTTTTATGAATTTTGTACATTGTTTTACACGGTTTCAATTTGCACAACCGTGTAATTTAAGTGATGGGTGTGTACATTAATCTTCATTAGAAATTTTAAAACATTCATCATAGATAGCTGTTGTTTTTGATATGTGTTTGTTTATTCTTTATTTTTGCCTGGCTGTAATAACATTTTATTGATTTAAAGTAAGATTTAATTGAAGAAGCAGGCAAATATTTGTGCGTAATACTTGAAGAGGATATATGAAATTGCGTAATGGTTACTAGGGTGTGATACTAATATTCTAATAAAATATGTAGTGCATTAGTGGCGCCAAAAGGGTGCGTATACGATGGTAGACAATCAAACTACATACATAAATGAGACGCACGTACGTAACCAACATTTAGTTTCAAGTTGAATTAATCTTGATAATTCACTCCCATTACGTGTTAACAGTATGCAATTAGAGTAAAAACGATTGTTTATATAACACAGTTCTCTGTCTATCCACCCTGTAATTGCACGTTATGCGAACTTAATGTTGCTATAAAATGAAATAGCTACCACTGAAGAGGTATTGCACCGCATCATAGGAGTTGCTTGCTTTACTCATTCAACTTGTATGGTTTGTTGCATGAAATAAAGATGTCAGAATTTAATTGCAAATGTTTTTTTTGAAGAAAATACTCGATTTTATACTGCTATTAAGTTTTTATCCATATTTATGATGTACTAAATACATATTTTTCTCTTTTTTTAAACAAACAATTTATAATTTAATGTCGATGCCACGAATCAATGTAATTACATAATAATAAGCAGACATACGTTATTATCTTTTTTATCTTCTTAACGTTTAGTTAACATACTTCTTAATAGTTTTATTTGAAAATTATTTATGCAGTTAGCGCAGTTTTTCGGAACACATAAAACGTTTCAGATCGCGAGTCGGAACCATGTAAACGTACAATGATTACACAATTACATTGATTCGTGGCGACGACTGTATAATCAAATATTTAAATGTATTTCGAATGCTAAAATATTTTTCTATATAATAGAGCAAGTGTCATAGGTAATCTGACTTAAATTTAACGTTTTTTTTACAAAATGGGACAATTTCAATTATTAATGTTTCAAGAAGAAACATGTTTGTTGAAAATTTTACTTAACTTAGTAATTTTAGGAAGATATAAAAATATACATTGTCTTTTATGAGTTACTCATAAATATTTTTCGGCATTACTTATTCGTAAACTATATTAGTACCACCAATTGATAGCTTCAAGTTTATATACATCGAAATTTTTGTGACGAAAAGGATTTTTGCGTGTAGAAATGGAATGAAAAAAATCTACATAATCTTTTATGAGTTAAAGTAAATATTTTTCGGCATTTCTTATTCCTAATTTATAAAAGTACCACCAATTGATAGCTTCAAGGTTATGTGCAACGAAATATTTTAAATTTTATGACGAAAAGAGTTTTTGCGCGTAGAATGGAAGTTTGTTAGGAGTCTTTATTGTGACTACGTGCTGTCTGTAAAGTTAATAAACTTTACCTTCCAAAACGTTTTGTTATATGATAATTTTCAAACTTAAAGTTATAATATAAATAAATGTTTAACATAAGAAAATATTTTGTTGTGTATATTTAATGCTAATAGTACTAGCCATGAAATTAAAACAATATGTACAAATATAAAACAAAATATATGTTCAATTGTTATTTATAATTTATTTTATTCATAAAATTGAATGGAATAATTTGAATTGGTAGAACGATGTCCGCAAATTTAATAAAATTGTAATTACATGTAAAATATCCAATTCGTTATTATGTTACGTTTAATGAATGATTAGTCAGTGGAACTAACAATGTTATGTTTAAATTTCATGATTTCAACTCAATTAAATGTGTAGCACACTTACATGTTTACATGTATGTACCATTTGAAATGATGTATGCATTGATATGATTGAACAAGAACCTTGAAAGGTACTTACACATCAAAAATATAACATTGTTCTCATATATGAGAGGTATCTGGCAATTATTTATTACTGCCATTATTTTGGAATCTTTATGTAGTGCCTGGACGTGGGAATTGCTCGTAAAGACATTTCAGTAGTTAATAAAATATCTGAATTTAGCGATCAATAGTCTTGTTGCTATTAAACGAACTGTAGATGGATTTTACGACGCGTATTAAACTTTGAAATAAAATTGCACCAATAAACTTCATTCGCAAAAAAATAACAAATAAATAAATAAAATACTGCTTTGATTTGCTACGCGACAACACTCACTTTTTTACAGACTAGTTTGTGCAGCGCAAAATGTGCATTATAGATCTATATGACATAAAATTTATAACTCAAAAATATTTTAATGTATTTCCTTTGGTTTACATTTAGTGCTACTGCAAATATACATACATAGTTGCAAGAAATAACTGGAAAACAAATCATATTTAAGAAAGTAATAAAACTATATAGTGATATACATATACATATGTCTGTATGTAAATACATAGATAATGATGAAGGAATCTTAAAGCTAATATGAGTCAATTAAGACGTAGTAATTACGAACATTTCCCGTGAAGTCATTAAAGCTAGCAAACAGTTAAAATACGTGAAACGGTATTTACGAGCAATACAATATCATCCGTTAAAGTTAGTATCAATTATTCGTTTTTGGTCAATTTATTTTCTTAATCAAGTAGCATTCTGCTTGTTGGGACAGGCACAAGCACCATTACGCACTGTACAACAAGCGGCCATGATACTTATTTGTCCCGGCAAATCAATCGTGATGTCGCTCGATTGCTTACACCCCAAACCGCTTTTGAACATTTAGGACTTTTTATGGGATGGCTCTAGATTTTTTTGCTTTCACTTGATCACTAATGACATTTACTGTAATTGTTGACTACCACTTTGATTTATATTTATCTCGCTTTGTTTTCTAATCTTACTTTATTTTAACTTTGCTAATAAGTCATTATTTTCGTTATCGATATCTATCGTTTATTTGTAAAATTACTTATTTTATCACGACTTTATTTACTTTTACTTTTTATTTTGCTCTGTTGCTCGTTTTAGAATTTAGATTTTACTTTCAAAAGCGACCCTGGGCCAAAAATTACTCTCTTATTTCCGAGTAAAATCATCTTAAGCCTTTTTGATGGTTTTTATATGCAGCGTGCCACTGATATTAGCTGGGTAACGTATAATTATTTACAAATATAATGAAAGAAATTGAATTGCAATAACATATCATATTTTAAACAATAATCTTTATGATAAAAGGTACGAAAATTGAATGAAAGGTTGAAAGAAAAAGCAATACTTGTGTAACTTAATAAAGATGGCGAAAAAATTAACATTGATATCATTGGTAAACTTCACGGTGAGTAAAAAATATACTTTGATAATCCTGTATATATCTTTCCGAAATTAAGAAGATAGAACATTTAAAGTACTCTTATTTCAGGAGAATCCATATCATTCTCGTAATTTATTATGGAAAGAAATTTTAGGAAAAGATTAAATTACCTATAAGTTTATTTTGCATAAGACTTTTGAATGTAACTTATAAGCTAATTAATAATTAACTTTTCTGCATGAAATTTTATATTTTCGTTAAAATACGTACATAAATTTATATTTTTTACGTAATTTTCACATTTGACCTTTAGATAATCGCTAGATCAAAACGTTAAATAGATAAAAGTACTATTTGTGAAACATATTTCATTGTTTCATGATTAAATCATTTTAATAATACGTTTTTAATTATAATAGCATGTATTTAGTAATTTAAAAAAGAAATACGATAGAATAATATGATAAATTATAAAATTGAAGTAAAATATTTCAATAGATCACAAACATATCCAAAGTAAAGGTTAAACAATAAATTATGACTGGGATATTTGTAGAAAAGCATAGGCAGAGAGCCAACAAAGCTCATCTTTACTATGTAATAGCAGCAGTCAAAAGCTAAACACAACAACAACATTACTACCCGAATACCATCAGTGCTACATTAGTCCTGCCCGCGTGTATAAAATAATTAAATTCGCGCTGGCAAAGAAGACTTTGCCGTCAACTGCAACTGTTTTGTAATCAGCGGTGACGTTTCTTTCCGCGACGACCGCACAAAGGATCGCAGCAGCTGTTGGTGAGTTCGGATTGTGTAAAGAAAGCAACGCGGATGTGATTGCACAAGCTTCTAGGTACTTTTTATATAAGAAATTTTATTTTTAATAGATTGTATTGTTAATTTTTTCCCTTTTTGAAATAAATTCCATCATAACAGTCAGTAAATCTATTAAAATAGCTTTTGCATATTTAAATAAATAATTTATTAATAAAATTGTTTTTGTCAAACAAGAATTTGATATAAATAAAATATTATTAATTTACGATAATTTATATATTAAAAAATGGTAATTATTTAAAATATATATTATTGTTGCAAATTTTATGTAAATTATTGATAAATTCGTTTTAAGATAATAAATATGATTCAAATAAAATAAAATAAAATAAGCGCTAGGGTCATTTACCTCGCTCGTTTTTGGGAAACCTTTCCCGGTCCGTAGGCGGTGTTGAAACGCTTTGTGATGGATGGACAACGGTGCCTAATGGATTGCCAACCTCCCCGTCCCTGGATGTCCTCCAGCAAAACAAGGGACAGCACCCAGAAAGAGGGCCATGATTTCGCGATTTCAATTTTTGCTTGACCCCGAGGCAACTTGTGCATTTTGTATTATGTGGTAACAAGGGAAACACAGTTGCTACAGTTTAATTGTGTACAAGTTTATTGGCCTGTATATTAGGGGAAATGTTCATAAATTTCTTTGATAAACAAAGGAAATATTGTTGGCGTTATTTAAATTTAACACAATGTAATATTTCACTCGTTTCTACCGGAATTAAATGAATAAATGCGTTTATATTTTGTTCGGAGGTAAGTTTCCGAAACTTTCTGAAACTTTGTTCGAGTTATATGTTCTTCTAATCAAACGATACTTCATTAACTATTTATGAATATTGTTAGAATTGTTAATTATCATTATATTACTTCCTCCTTTTTGATAAGCTTCTTCATTAATTATTAGCAATATTTTCAATTTTACGAGTATGTAAATATTCAATGTAACATTCAAACAAAAATTAAATTGTGTTGATTAAGAATTAACCTAATTTTGAAAAAAGTATTTTCTTTAAAAAGTAATTAAAATTTAAAATAATACATATTCACTTGTTACTGATGTAAAAAGAACAAATTAATTTAATAATGTTTCACCTTGAGTCTTTAAAAGAATTTAATTATTTCCAAGGTTCACACATTTCTTTATTTTATTTACTTTATTATTTTTTTGTATGAAGAATTTTTATTTACTTCGTTTTTCTTTTTAGAAATTTATAAAGTATTTGTAACAATTTATTGAAGTGTACAAAAATGAATAAAAAAGTATAGTACTTATAATTTCCCTTACGTACGTATTATACTTAATTTTACTTAATTTACATAAACAAATTCATAAAATCTTAAATATGTGATGATTTGCATTTAAAAGTTATTAAATACTTTGCTTGAAAATATGATACTGCAAGTATGAACAAGTTAATTCCGTAACAAATTTGATCTACTTAAACAAAGCTTTTTATTGTACATTTATCTACTTATAAAGCTATTTTCTTATTAATATTAAAGTATTAAAAGTTTCCCGGTAGTATACATATAATCTAAAGTTGTACCTGTTTCAGTTGTGTAAATAATTTAAAGTTTTCAAGCTTCTCTTATTGCAATATCAAGTATTAGATTTGCGATCAATGGAAGAAGCAATGTTTAAAGTTTTTAACGAGATCGAGTTGTCAGTTGATTGACACTTACCTTCTACTTGAACTACTTTCGCTAACATCGGCATCAATTTTTATCACGTTGTTACTTCCACCAAAGGCGTACAATCTGAAATTTCACAATTTTTTTCTTTCAATCAACAACTTTATTTTATTATTCGATACACTAACTAAACTGTATGTTTCTGTTGAATGTTATGTTACGACTGATCAGTATCTTCAAATAAACTTTTGTTTTATTTTGTTGTATTACTTAATTCATTCAATTAATTAATTTTTATTTGCGACTAATGAGTTTTATAATTTTTACGTAAATTTTTAATAAACGTTATAATGGTTTTGATGATGTTCTATATGTACATATAGTATAATTAGACTAGTTGTAACATGTTATAAGATACGTAGCAATGTATGCAACAATGTTGTGGTATATTGTATGTTTGTGCGGTATGGCGTGGCGTTCCGCCACTGATGCAACCATGTCTCGTACTCGTTGAGCGTCGAATGTCAAGTGGGCAGTGCTCGGTATGGCGCGGGTGTCAAGTGCCACTGGTAAACATAGCGTGCGGTTTAATTAAAAGGGATTTTAATACCTCACCTCTTAAATTAATGAACGCTTTCTGATCCTTTAGCGCTTTTCAATACGGAAATTGCCAATGTTGGTTTATCGCCCGCTCTTCGTTAGTTTGTTATCTCTCTTTTCGTTTAACTTATTGTCTGTGTCATTGATAACGACACCATGTTTCTAAAATTCGCTTACAGATTTTCCTCAGTTATGAATTTCAACCATCATAATATTCTCTTTAATGTTAATTAATTATATAATGCAAAATTGTATTTATTTAACACAAATTCACAATTTTTTATTATGTTATTATATTTGTTATTATTACTTAAATTTGACTTGTTTCAAAAAATGTTTATTTTAAATTTAAGTACAAAACAGATATTATTGTATTTTTAATATTTCTTTTCAAAATATTTAATAAAATCAATTGTATTTTGTTTTTTAAAAACTTTTTATTTGATTTCTTTTTTAATTTTCATTAAGTTACTGTCATAGCTTCTACTTAGGCCATAGCAATCAAAAATAAAAAGTTAAATTCAACTGCCATAATAAAAATATTTTTCAAAATCAAAAAAAAATTGTTAAAACCGATTTGTCGTAGTAACCGATGGCATTATACTTGATACTTCAGTTCAATTTTCTATGGAAACAAATTTGGACGTAACAACCGATTCATCGTTATGAATAATAACTTCTGTATCTTAAAATTTTATTTTACTAAGAATTTAGTAGAAATGAATTTTTAAATGATTTTTATACTAACATTACTTAATTCTTGTTTAACAAACGCTGATGGCACCCCAAGTAATTATAATATAATTATCAAAAAACATAAATTAATAGATAAATTATGAGCTGAACTGCATTTAGAATGATATCTATAAATAAATACAGCGATATCTATGTTTCATCGTCGCATTTTCCCCCTCTTTAACAACGATTCAGTGCCTCTGAATTCGTATCTGCGTCCGCTCATTTGTAATTTATGTTCTTCTTGGTACTTAATTATGTCTTTTGTCCGCCACAACGAAATGATAATGTGAAAATCCAATCTTTATAAATGTGCTCTATTTTAATTACACGCTAAACGACAACTTTACGATAACGATATGTTTTTTATTCTTCATTAACGTTTTTTCATTTAGAAAATCTCAAACTTTATTACTTAGTGTATTTGAATATGAATATGCAACCTGTCTTCTTGGACTGAAGTAACAGAACAATAAAAAAAAAGAATGACATAAATAATATTTTCCATCACATATATGTATATGCAACCTTTTACAATAAAACTCATCCCAACAACACTTAAAGTACGAATTGTGTCTGTTCTTATCATATCAAGTTACTATATGAAAATGCTGCTTTGTATTGCAACTTACATTGTTTTTATAAAATTTACTGTTTCTTAGAATAAATTTAATTAGTAACATTCTCATTGTATTAAGCACATCTTTGAGTTACTTACATTTTGCTCTTTATTAAATAATATGGTTTTAATTACATCTACGAAAAACTTTACTTTTTTATTAATTAATTAATTAAAAAGTACTACGGTGCTTTTAATTATACAGTGTATAGGATTTCATCTTAACAACTTAAATTCTAAAGCCCATTTAACACAATTTTAAGTTTAATATGAACTAACTTATTTAAAGAATGCATTGAATCGTTGCATCTAAAAAATATTTTCAATGTCATGTATAATACTAGTAGTAACTTGTTATAACCTAAAATTATCAGCAAAGCAAAGATAATTTTATACAAGACAATATTTTTCTAAATTATTTAAAATAAAATAAATGTTTTAATAAAAATTAATATGTTCTTTTTATGTATTTTCTTTCCTTTTTAATTTTTTACTTACTAAAATCGATTTTAAAGGTACTGTATTGCAAATTCTACATTCAATATCATTTAAAGTTTTTTTGTAAAACAAATTGAGTTATTTTCATTATTTTATTTACATGTTTCAACAAGAATAACTAAGCAATTATCAATTTTAAGTTCCAAAACATATTAAATTGAAAATTAGAATAACATAGAACAACAAAATTAAAAAACTTTGGCTTTCTAGATGAACTAAATATATTTTTTATCATTGTATAAACATGTTTCTACAAGAAATTTCAAGTAACTAAATGAAACTTAATAAACTTTAGAAGTTTCATTTTTATCAAACGATATATCTAGATTAGATTGAGCCTTAAATTTCCGTTGAATAATTAAATATAACAATAATAGTTACAGAATAGATATAATTTTAAGTAGTTAAGCTTAAAAATCTATTATCCTAAAATTCTGGTAATGTACACAATAAGAAATAAATTTGATTTGATGAATAACAGAGAAACCCTGAATCTGAATAGAAAAGTTGGTAAAACATGTATAATAAACATGAATTTCTCTGTAGCGTAGAGTATTTGATCGTTTCCAAAAGTGCCGTACATTAAAAATTTCTTTTAAAGCCTATCCACGTAAAACGACGTCGTATCGTGCGAGGACGTCATTCGCATGAAATATTACCACGCTATCTGAAGTATGGGAAATGCGTTATGCTATCTTACGAGTCCTGTGGAAACATTTCTCAATAAAGGCCGCACCGGTATGGTCGTATGGTATATGTATATATGCCTACAACTACGGACAAGTGTCAGATGAAACGATGGTGGTGTTCAGCTGTAACTAAAATGCGTATACGGACGAACTGGGACGAACTGACCGTTCTACTCTTCAACTCTACCAGCGTTTTCATGTTTTTGCTTGCTCTCGCTCGTCTCTCGTCTGATGTGTGATATACAGAGATGAACTTAGGTATTCATAATGTTTTTATTTACATTATTTAAACATTTTATTACTCTTTTCTAGAAATAAAACTTTGATTCTTATCAAATAAATAATATAATCTATTATCGAAACGTCCAGAATACAATAAATAATTATAAAATTTAATGTAATGTTTAAAAAATGATATTTCTACGGAAAGGTGCAATTTGATTCAGTTTGTTAAATTTGGAAAGATTTGGATAAAAGAAAATGTGAAAATATATGAAGCAAATGTTTTGATAATATGTTACCCGGCCCTGATATGATCGAATGATATAACAGCAGTAACCACGTGTCCTTACAGAAAAAAACTCTCAGGATTTTCGACTTCATTCGTTGTGGAATGCCATTTTGCCCAAGTAACCGTCTTCTAGCCAACCATCCGTCCAACGTTCACCTTTCACAGTATTTTTATTCCGTGATAAATTCGGTGCACAGGGTCAAGCGAACAGTTTTTTGTCCCTCACCCTCAATGGTCTTACCCATGGATATACTTTACGAAACGGTCTTAAATTTTCTTGCTTGTTACACATATTTTTTCTTATTCACTTGCTTTCAAGCAAGCACATGTGGGGAGCCACATAGAAAAAGCTTTTGTTAACTTGATAATGGACTATGTAAAATATTTTCATTTTTCGTTTATGAAATATATGTAGATCAGATTTTTTCCTAAAGCAAATTTATTTGCCTATTGTTGCACAAATTTATGGGGTAATAAAATTAAATTATCCTACATTGTGAGTCATAAATCGTAATATTTTCCTAAATCAGTCCGCCTTCATTCTTAGAAAGTAATTTTTAATTAAATAATAAGATATTTTCGTTTCTATTTATTGTAGTTGTAGTAGTAAATAACCGATCAAAAACAAAACTTTTCAAATATATCAAAAACAATTGATCTTTATAGCACAATAGATTGGCGAACAACATTGACCTCGGCACCCAAGCCTGCCTGATCGAAAAACGATTACGCGGAAACACAGTGTGGCTAAAATGGATTAAACCCCTTTCGTCTCCATGTTTTCCGTCAGATGGAAAACTACTCGCATGGTGCGTATAGCCTGCCACTGATTGCCCTTTAAAAACTAACAGGCATACCACACCAAGGCCAATAGCGTTATGGTACTAGAACGACCAAGGAAACACATGTTTTTGATAACGTTGTCTTATGGAAAACGTGCTACATGGATCTTGTTCGAAACATTGAATCGTTTTATATCTACTCCCATTGTTTCTTTTACCGTCTTTAAATCATATTGGTACTGATATATAAAATGTATCAATTCTTGCTTAATATATTTGTACAATTCAAATATAATTTAGTAGTGAACAACAACTAACGATGACAACAATATAATACGATGACGTCACTAATCAGATTACGATAGAAGTAAACGTATCGTAAGTCGTATAATCGTGCAAATACTCGAGAGCAAAACGTTGTTAACGACCTCGTAAACTCAATTTTATGTGCGAACCAAAAATTGCGCCAGACAAAATGCACCGGTTTTACGTATATTCGCACACTAAATTACTGATCCAGACAGCTATGAATCTGACCTCGTGGCCATAGCAACCTTACTTCCTTATACATTGAAATATGGTTTCAGTATTAAAATTGTTCTAGTTACTTTAGATAGTATAAATCTTAAATGCATTTCATACATTTGAAATTATTACTATCATTTATAATGTATACAGTTAATAATTAAAACAATAAATTATATACAAAGATACAATGAAAAAAGTAAAGAAGTAATATTGATGCGAAATTGGAAACAAATTGTAAATCCCATCAAAAGATCAGATACGGAAACCTTTCATCCCAAATTTATTCTATTCTTTTGCTAAAATGTTATATTTTATTATTCGCATTTCATGCAATGTTTCTTGTAGCGTATAGAGAATCAGTTTTATAAGCTATATTTTTAAATTCATGGTACGATCAGATAAAAGAAGACCAATTTCACCCGTGTTTAGTCGGGTAAGAGAGGCAGAACGCATTGTTATCCAGCCGGTTTATAAGGACGCCGTTTTTACCGACGGATGTTGCCTTCAATCATCCATTTCTGGATGTTACTCTTTATTTTTTTCTTTTTTTTTCCAATTTCATACTTTTTACTTATTTCTTTTATAAAATATTTCGCCTATTTACAAACTAAGTGTCTTATTACCTTATTATCGACAAAGAAATATAGAACCAATCGCTTGTAACGACTTTACTTTTGATGATGAACTGGTTGCTACAAGTCAATTTGCTTAGAAAATTGTCTGGAATTAGTAACGGATATAGTTATTTCGATAAATGCCCTTAAATAAAGTCCCAATGTTTTACTATTAATCATACCGTGTTGAAAAGACCCATAACACTACTGCTGAATTTTTACCAAAATGATTTCATTACAGAAGTATGGACTTTAAAAAAGCTAAAATCTAAACTCTGTCTAATCATGANGGTAAGAGAGGCAGAACGCATTGTTATCCAGCCGGTTTATAAGGACGCCGTTTTTACCGACGGATGTTGCCTTCAATCATCCATTTCTGGATGTTACTCTTTATTTTTTTTCTTTTTTTTTTCCAATTTCATACTTTTTACTTATTTCTTTTATAAAATATTTCGCCTATTTACAAACTAAGTGTCTCATTACCTTATTATCGACAAAGAAATATAGTACCAATCGCTTGTAATGACTTTACTTTTGATGACGAACTGGTTGCTACAAGTCAATTTGCTTAGACAATTGCCTCGAATTAGTAACGGATACAGTTATTGCGATAAATGCTCTTAAATAAAGTCCCAATCTTTTACTATAAATCATACTGTGTGGAAAAGATCATAACACTACTGCTGAATTTTTACCAAAATGATTTCATTACATAAGTTTGGACTCTAAAAAAGCTAAAATCTAAGCTCTGTCTAATCATGAACAATTTTATATAATATATAAATTAAAGAAATAAAGAAAAATTTTATGTGGTTAGAAGTAAGTGGGAGTTGTTTTATCTAAAACATTGATAATCTACGATTGTTCTATACGCAAAAGAAAATGTACCAAACTAGTGCTCAAAGCAACACCGCGAGTTCCTTTTTGAGTGTGTTCTTTATGGAACAGTTGGCCATGAAGGGGCATCGAGGAGACAAGAAAAAGGAGAGATGAAAAAGTAGGAAAAGTTTCGTTCTCCGGTACACGATGATTTAATTTTATGTCGCTACTGTCGAAAAAGTACGAAGAATGTCGGAAATACGCGAAGCGTGAAAGATGCTTAATCTGATTATACATGGTATTTCTTTTTTCTTTGTAGATTCTTAAGGAATTTTTTATGATGTTTTACTTGGAAAATGTTGTAAAACATTTTAATATACATATTTTCAAATATAAATTGGAATAATTATGACATTCCAAAAGGAATCTTAATAATTAATATTTAATTTAAACAAGACATAAAAGCAACGTGTATACAGACTCATTTTGCTTTTATATTTTTTAAAAGAAAACTGATTTTATTATTTAATATTTCTTACGAATATCATCTTAAATCAACGGTAATTTAATGAAATTTATTCAATTAATATTTTCCCTGACAATTTACCTCAAGTTAAATATTCAGGAAAACTGTAAACCGTGAGAAATTAATTACAATATCAAATAATTTCTAACCGTTAATAAAAAGTACAATTTCATCTTCACAAATGCAAATACACGTTTCAAATTACAATAATTTACAAATAAACAACAAAATCGCATTTTTAGCAGAATTAGAGAATAGAGGAACGGAAGAAATGCCAAAAGGGTAGAAAATAGGTAAAAGTCTGCTTTAAGAACGAAAAATTAAAATAATAAAAAGCAAATGTCGCTTCATTATTTTGCGTTCCGATTCCAATTCTCTGAGTTAATTGGAATTGTTTCGATGGTAGTGGATGTTCAGGGTTTGAAACGACTCAAGGAGGGGGATGTCTTACCGTTGCGCCTTCTGGTTCAAATTAATTCAGACAGGGAGCAGCACTGAAAATTTGGCCTTATCTTAGATTGTACAAAATTTGATTTAACATATTAGCTATTTTGCATGAATTAACTTGAATTACATTTTTTTTTTCCTACTTTTCTTCCTTTTATACGTCATACTTCAATTGTTTTATGTTGTTTTTAATAAGAATATAATTATTTGTGTATAAAACTAAATAGAATAATTATAAGGAGAATTGTTTTTAATTGAATTTAAAAACAACAACAATGTAAGATCAAAAACTGAATAATCTCAAAAGTAGAAGAATTGCATTGAAAGCGTCTACGGAGCATAGAACCGTCTACACTCTAAACAAATGACTCATTCAAAAGAATTGCACACTTTGTTTTAGTTGTGTTTTTGTTTGGCTTGAGACTATTCGTTAAATTGTATTTGAACTGGTTTCGACGAAAGCCAATGGCGCAATTAAAAGTATTAAGTGCTTCTTGGATTATCTGATTCGCTTTTTAATCAGGGTTGGCGTCTTTAAATGAAATTGGCGATAGATTATCGCTGCTTCTACACAATGGAAATGTTTGCTCTCTTTACGATAATATTTCTACTTAAGCTGCTTAATCATTTAGGCAAATTGGTCGCAATTCTATCCAATTATTTAAATGAAATGACTCTTAAATTTACAAGATATTTAATATGATTACAAAATTTATGTCTTTACACAACTTTTATATTTGTCCAATGAACAAATTAAGTTTAATTCTTTTCTATATTTTATTCTTAGAATAAATAGAATTGAATCGTAGAAAGTTATAAAATATTGAAGAACTCGATAAAAAAATCTGTATTTACACAATAAAAGTAGTTTTTATCTTCATATGTAATTCGAGTCTGAATAGAATATAAAACGAAATCAAGAGACGAAAGGCAAAATTTTTGCAGAAATTTTCCTTCGAATTCGATATAAATCAATATTTGCTCTCCTTTTGGTACTTTGGTGCTTGTTCGTTGATTCGCTTGCTCAGTCGAAATCCGTACGTTAAAGAGACCCCTCTACACCCGTGCCTACTATATATTTTTGTATTAAACGGACTCACTTATTCGAATTAGTAATTTACGAACCTGGTTCTGTTCGGTTCCAATTCAATGCGTTTCTGTTTCGTGTTGCTCAGATGAGGAATAAGAAAGGAAAATAAAATAATTTCGTTTTAGAAATTGCCGATTCAGTAGAAATGCTTTTATAAGATTATAGGAAGTTTTTATTATTTATTTAGTTGGTTCTTTGCGGTGTACTTTGGCTTTTTTTTAAACTGTTCTTTCTACTGTGAAATATATTTACAGAAATGTAAAGTTATAGTTTCATCGGTATATGTTATTTTCTTTTGGTCTTTGATCACATTGGCTTTGCCACTAAAATAAAATAAAATCATATTTCTGATTTTAAATTGGATTTTCTTTTTAAACTTCGTTTAGCAGTAAAAGTAAATACTACAAGTAAACTATATTATTTTTTTTCTTTCTGTTTTATGTAAGTGAATTTTTTTTTTTCACATAAATTTATTTATTTATTGTGAAATTTTCCGTTTTTGAAATTATAAAATGAATTTCATAAGAAGGTTATATGAAAACACCTGAAATTGAATTTCCAACTGGGATTATTTCGATTTTCTCCACGTTGGATGTCTTTAATTAAATGACTAGTACATCTCGAGTAGACAATATGTAAACACGGCGGGACGTAGCGCATGTTCGACAATTCCGCGGTCCTGAAATGCGATTGGTGCTTGTCGGCAGCCGGCAGCTGTTTCTCCTCATGAATATCCATAGCCTTTCTACATTCTACGTCACTACCGACATTGCTGTTGCCTCGTGCATCCGTACCGAACGACGGTGTGGTGTTGGTCGGTGGGGATGTAACGGTGCATTTGCATATCAACCCGCGGCCACAATTCACGAACGCCACTGGCAGAATACAAGCTGCCGCAGTATTACTTGTATGACTATTAAGTTACTTGCATACAGGGTGTTGAATTTCACCCTCACCAACTTAATCCTCCACCATTTTCTTACACTTATTTCTACGTTTATGTCTTTTTAACATATTCAAAACAAAGTTAATTGTTTTGCATTTATAATAATAATATGTATTGTAACAAATTCTTATCTCCCTTCCACTCGCTTAAATTCTTTCTAATGTTATGTTTTGAAGGACCTCGAGGTCGCAGCGGTGATACAAAGTTTAGTTAAAGCGATCTCTTTAAGTAACATTAAAATTATTTTCTGTTCAAAATCAAATTTTATTTTCGTACCTCTAATAGTTTATTTAGAAAAGCTGAAACTTGTAGTTATTGTTGCGACAGGAAATAACAAGATTTTGAATATAAAAATAAATGGCCCTTATAACAAATCCATGCATGTTTTAATCTTCTAACTCAAAATAATATTGTAAAATACCAAATATGAAATTAATTTCAAAAGCTGACTACTTGTACTTTACTGTATAATACAGTAGAAGAAAGATATATGGGAAAAATAATTTCTAAAGTGTATTGACGGAAATGTAGGTACATATTATTTTATTAGATATAATACAAGATATAATACAATGAAAAACTCTGTGAATGCAGACCCACAACAAACAAGAAAAATAAACATATTTCATTGAAAAGTTGAAATAGATATAAAATATGAAAAACTATGCAAATAGATAGAAAATATAACAAACATCTTACCTATAAGAATATGATATAAAATTTTCACATAAAGTTGATTTTGATGAGCACAAAATTTACATTTGAAGATACGTATATACGTGTGATGTCACGTCAATTCAAATATTTCTTATATATAAAAGCAGTTGCGATTTTAAAAATATATATTAAATTTAATGAAGTACATTTGTATGAGTATATAAAGCGCTAGTGTCGCTCTTGTAGTGGTCTCTCATGGGATGACGTCAAGCATGTACTTCAAATGGAAATGCTGTGATTTTGCGTTGTGTAAAATTGATGATCAGTATGTGCATATATTGTGATGCTGTTGCTTTTAAAATTTATTCAATACATACGTAATGCCGAGGTGTACGTACTACTATATAAATGGAGTATGCCGTACCTTCAATTCAATCAACAAATATAAACGTGGAATATTTTTACGATTGATATTTGATTAGCATTCGCAAAAATATCGTCGGATTACAACACACAATTTTTCTCTCCTCTCAAAAGCACTAACTTGAAATACAAAGCGTGATAAAGATTTTTTTCATAAATATATTTATAACTTAATTCTGTCACTATGTATATTTTATTTAGTAAGCATTTTTGTGTTGTATTATTGTATAGAAACAAGCAAGATTAGTGGAGAATAACTTGAATGATGATCACGCAAGAAGTACAGTACTTAGAAAAGTATAGATTTAGCAACTTCCCTGCAAATCAACTTATTACTTTAAACTGTAGTTTAGTTAAATGGATCCCAAAACTTATAACAATAGCTCTCAGTTGCTATAGAGAGACTGTAACGCATAACGAAGCCAGTAGCGCGGGTAGCAACACAAGAAGACGACGAAAAGCAACAAAATCTGTAGTAACGTAATTACCCCAAATTACTGTGGCGAACTTGTGTTGAAAGCGAACCGAAGAAAGAGCCGGCGAGTCGACAAGATCTTCGCGCAACAAAGATAGTAGAATCTTCACGCGTACGACAATTAACCGGTCGGCGGGGGGAAACTTCCTGTTCCGGTTCGCGCCGAACTTCCCTTAAGTACGTTTGACGTTATTATGCTCGCGCGTAACATCATTTATCACAACAATCTTGCCGGATTGTACAAATTGCCGGCGGCAATGTTGCGTAGCTATTCCACGTTCCGGATTCGAATGCATTAACACTTATCTTTGTGCAGCAGCGTTCAACGTTCACTTCTTCTGCTTTACCAGACGGATGAACGTCGCCTCGCCGACGAATCTAAGACAGCGTCGCTCTGGATACGATCCGATAATGTTTTGTCTTTGTTCGCTTGCTTCGTTTTCGTTCAAGCTTAAACGCCCACAGGTTATTTCCATAAGACATGGATTCCTGATTCTTCCTAAAACTTCTCATACATCCAAACGCTAACGTTAACTTTTGTTTCAATATTTTTTCTATAAATAGACTTCTCTAGCCTTAAACAACTCTCAACTTCTTCATATCATTTCAATTTGTTAATAAAATATATAAGTTAAGGGAAAACCCTACCCTGACTGCTCTAAAAAACAACGATATTCAGAAATTTTTTAAGTGTTAAATAACAATCGAATCATTTGGAAATTTTTATTATATTGTTAAACGTATTTTAATTTTTATTACAAATTTTTTTGAAGTAAAAATATTAATATTTGGAACCGTGGTAGCTTCCGGAGTCAGGCACCTCCATGGTTGCCAATCGCTCAGTCCTTAAACAAGGTAGAACAAAATCGTTTAGATTTCTTCGAACTATATTAGATTGACTTCAAAAAATTGCAAAAATGGCAGCAGTGTGAAAAAAAAAAATAATAATAATAAAGTTTAAATTGATTTGATTGAATGGTTACCGAGAAAAAATGGCACCTAGTTTGTAAAATGTGGTTTCGAGAAAAACGCGTTTAAAGTTTTCAATACTGTAGTTAACATATTATACGGCCTTTACAATTCTTCTTGTATCTTTGCAATGACTTCGAATACCAATAAACTCTTTTAGAGAGTAATTTTAGATAGGATAAGGAATAGATTCGTGCAGAAATAGATTTTTTGAAACTTTCATGGTGGGGTTCCCCCTTAAAGATGAATATTATGATAAATGAAAGTTAATAATGAAAGTAGACGTGAATAAATAATAATAGTTAATGTGTCAAGTGTATAGAATATCGTTAGTATACATCTTTGTATCGCGTATATTGGATGAGATGAACCCTTGTAGATATTTTTTTGTCTCGAGCCACAATGTCCATGCGTCCGTCGCAGCTGTAGCGCAAGAACAACCCTCGTTCTGGTGACACTTTGTCACTTGCACACGGACTGCCAACGTGGACACTAGCTGACTGCCTCCCCTGTTCATTTATCATTCTAAACTAATAACGCAAATTGCTTTTTTATACAAAGTTGAAAATTATGTTTTAGTAATTCCATAAAGCGCGCATGATGCTACTAGCAAAAATGTTTTCATAACGTGTTTCTGTCTGCGCCGTGAAGTTTGTAATTAACTGTGGCTTGCTGAGTTGCTCCAACAACTAAGCTCGCTGATGCTACGATGGATGTGTTGGGTGCAATGGGATTTCTCTGTCCTACTACAACTTCACTCTTTGCAAAATATATATGATGAACATTTTTATGAGATTAATGTATATTTATAATTAAAGTGTTTATATACATATATGTATGTCTGGAAGTTTTGATCATCTTTCTAACTAGATCGTATTATAACATTTTTATTACTTACTTTACATGAATAATAAATAAGATTAAATCTATCATTGAAAAGAGAAAGTTTTGCTACAATGATGCCATGTCTGCTATTTGACAATAATATAGTATATAAGGCAAATTTGTTTCATATACTCTTAAATGAAGTGAAAACTTTGGTAACAGGACGAACTGTAAAACTTGGAGATGTCTATATATAGAACCCTCGAGAGATACCTCAAGTCAAGCAAAATAAAAAGTTAGTCTCATGTCTGTGTGTATATGCGTGCATGAAGCAGATTTCAAGATAGACAAGAACGAAAACGAACTACGTGATTTGTATGCATCTTTCTCGCACTAAAATAAGGAAAGCGTTTCGTGTAACATATAAGAGTAAAAGAGATGCTTTCAGAATTCATGAAGAGGGGCGATGTAATCGAGTTCTACCAAGCTACGTAGTTAATTATCTAGTAGAAAAGCCAGGTTAATGCAAATACTCTCCCTCAGGAGTTTTACCTCCTTCTACACCCTTTGCTACCCTTGATGTTCCGATTCGTTCCGGATAGTTCCGTGTCGGCGTGTCGTCCCGAAGCGGGAATGGGGTACTCTGATCGCCATTCCGGGAAATAAATGTTACGGAACCTGGAATTTCCGTTTCTTTTCGAACAGAACAAAATAGAACAAACGCGAAAAGAACTTGATCTGAATTACAAACGATTTGAATGATATTGTATTGCACGGAACTTGCTAACCGGATCGGAATTCTACATAACCTTACACTTTCATATACTATATAAATTAAAATATTTCTAACGTAAAAACCAAAATTAAAATCATAGTAATTCCATAAATATTTATTTTTATTTTAATAAATTTTAAAATTGGTGTTATATTTAAAGTTGAATAATGGACGATATTTTTACGCTTACAAAGTTTGTACAATATATACCTTAAAGGTAGAATAATTATTGAAATATATTTGGTGAACCTTTCATTCCGATGAAAACAAAAATAAATGATAAAATTTATATGTATTCAAATTGAATATTCACATCGAATAAAAGAGTAAAACAAGGTAAAAGTAGAAAACCCCTTTTTCACCACCCAATTCCCCATTTATTCACCTGTTGAATTTACTCTGTCTACATAATCTTTCAAACAAAGCAACCCGTAACACCGCAGCTAATTGTGCCTGTGTTACGCTATGTTATGCTATGTTCATTCGTTCGTTTTGGGTTTTCTTGGGTGCATGGGTCAATTGCCCAGGGCTACCCGGATACTCATTCTGCTAATATATAGAGGGTATCTTTTATTCTGTGTTTTTAAACATTTTGGTAACTTTCAATTACTTTATTTTATTTAATGATTATTTCAATTTCATTTCACCTGGGTTTTATATTTAAATATTTAAGTATTTCTACGTTATACTTGTTAGGACCAGTTGTTTCATTTATAATATGTAAAATAAGATAATAATGAAGTTTTTTGAATAGACAATTCTAAAATGTAATATTGTAAGAGCTGAATTAAGCAAAATAATTTCCATAAAATATGAATTTAAAGAACAATTAAAAATTTTAAAAGTCGAAAAAATATAGGTTTTAATATTATCTTTTGTAATTTACGGATAGAAATGATGAATATATACGTATTGGGAATAAAGTGTAATAAAAGACAAGTAATTTTGAAGTCCGTAGTAATGGCAGTTGCAATGGTAGTGAACTGCAAGTGCAACACAGGATTATTTGTAACGTTAGCGTTCCGCTTGGCTCGCGGTTCTTCCCGCCGCTACAAATTAAATTTAATAGCGGCTGACAGTGTGCTTAACAGTGACAAGTGTTTTTATCGTAGAATTTGTATTCCGCTCGAGCGCTTCACAACCGGTAAATACCGCTACGTTCTAATCATATTACGTCACATTCATAATTGTTCGTTGGAACTTTATTCACTTGTGCAAAAGTTTCAACTTTGTCACAATTCACAAATAGAATATATTGTGACAGCATTAATTTTATAAGAGATATATATACAAACGATTTTAGTGCATGAAAAGAGCGGAACTTATTAATGCGAACACAACTGTACTGTACTCGATAATAATATATCAAATTAATAAAATCTATAAAGTGCAATGGCCGAATGCACATTTCTGCAATAACAGCATTTTAAAATCTGCAATGTGATTGATCAGAGTTAAGTAATCGGGCAATTTAAAGCGCATTGGAGCACGTAATGGCGCCAATAGCAAGCCCCTCTTGATCCGCACAACGCCACACCATACCGGATATCCATTAAAGATTTGTACGCGGGCGCATAGTATGCCATGAACGACGATAGCGTAAAAGAAAAAGCGCAGATGTACTTCTTTCGGAAAGAAAGGAAAGCGCATTTTTCTTCGTGGCCACGCCAGGCCCTTGAGGTTCCGGTCTAATGATAAACGCCACCCATGAGCACACTCCTTCCCTTTTTACAAACAGAACAGAACTCGCCCATTAAATGTTTTAACTAGCTATCCTTTATTTTCTAGTAATTAATAACAATTACTTTAACTTATAGTAAATTTATAAATCTTTAGATTGCAAATTATCTTTTTTATATGTTAATTATTTATAATTAGCGGTAATTATATTTCCAGCAAGAATTACGTTGTTTTAATAAGAAACTAAATAAAAAGAAAATTTCTAGTTTCAACCCTGGCATCAAGTCAAGTGTTCTACCCGAGCACCAAGGGGAAACCGTTAAATAATAATCCGCTTAGGCGATTTAAATTCAGGAAAACGGAACCGCTTGCGTCTCGTAACGTAGTAACGCAACGGGTCGCAATTCCCATCACCGACGCCTAATTCTCAAAAATTCCTCCTCACTTTCTATTGTATTTACGTTTGCATTAAATAGAATACTACTAGAGAATCTGGCTCCTGATGTTCAAAGTCTTAAGCGACTCTGGCGCGAACTACAATAAGCGCCCGATTACATAAACAAGTCAATCTCCCGAGACGGGACCAACGAATGCATTACCTGTCGCTTGAATACATATTTAAAACTAAATTGTGCTTGTCTTGTCTCGTTCCGAATATTCGTAATAATTACTGAGGGAATAAAACATTATGTTTCAATGGAAACAGATATTTCAAATGTCATTTTACTTCAACGATATTTAAATAATTTACATTAATAAAAGCAAATTTTCGTTTCATTTCACTTTTGCGAAAGTTTCCAAACCATTTAGAATACTATAAAATTAAATTTTATTATTTATTTTATTTTGAAGAGTCGCTTAATGTATTGTGTTAAAGTTTTGAAACGTATGAATTATTTTGGATTAGAAAAAAATAAGCTCCTTTAGTTTTTAGTCTTATTTGAATATGTCAACAAATTTTAAACGGTAGACAAGAAATATGAGAAAAACTTTTTCAACTTTTAAGTTCGAAAGTAAAATAATGCAGACATTAATTCTTGTTAGTAAAATAAAATCAAATAAAATAACGCTCAAAACTTTAAGTAACAGCAAAAATTCTTACTAACTTTCCTGTCATTATCAATCATCAAGGTATTTTACAAATGACTTTTATACAAAACAAAGACATTTTATGCACTTTTACGATAAAAATTAATATTAAGAATGATACATCAAATAATTATAAAAGTTGTTTATTTTCTGTAGTTCTTAGACATGTTAACTTTCAAACTATATTAACTTTGGGGTTGTCATCTCAACACCACATTGAAAATAAATATAATATTGAAGTGATGATAGGAGGAGATACGCATTGCAAGATGCTCCTTCACACGAGGGGCAATTAACTGTGGATTTCAAGGGTACAATACACTTCAATGATGGCGGTTTTTAACGTCAGATACAGGACCAATTCAAGTGGATCATTGTAATATCAATATGTATTCGATGTCATTAAAATTCTATTTGTGTTAAATAATATTTCTGTATAAATTACTTTTAAGTAGAATTCCTTAATTTGAATATATATTTGATATTCATTTTATATTAAAATTGTTTTGTATATTGGTAGGGTGAAAGAAATATCGCAAGATTTAACTTGATTTAAAAAGCAATAACCATCAACACTTTCCCTTTTCTACCACAGTTCGAACTCGTGTAATCTAAACAAACCGGAAATAGTTAAGTAAAAAAAAAACCCTAGCTGGTGTAACTTTTTCCGCTAGGCTCAATTTTTCAAAGCCTCACAATTTCCCGACAAGGGTTGAGGTCCTGCATAGCTTAACATCCTCGCTAAGCCAAACAAATGGTAGCCGCGCATTCAACTTTTAATTTCCGTTAAGCTAACGACTTTACTTTATACCTGTCGTGGCAGCTCGGTCCATTTCGGACTAGTTCGGTCATTGTGGCCGACGCGTTACGTGTCACTTTCGATTGCGGCCTCCCTTTGGGAGTTAACTGTACCGTGGGTGGTAATAGGGGAAACGGGTAAGCTGTGCGTCTCTCGCGCATCAATCTTTCTTCCGTGGACACCCCTCACTTGGCTGCGTGCACGATTTCCGGTTTCATTACAAACTAGATTCATCTTCTCAACTGTCCGACGGTACGCTTACTGGCTAGCAACTGCCGCTCTACATACATCTACTGGATGTTGTGAAACTCATGAACATAAACGTAAATGGGAAATGTTTTTGTCTGTCCTCTCTAATGTATTGTATGTATTTCATACATTGCCTATCTCACCTTAACATGGATACAACTCAACATCTGCTATTCAACGTTGTAATAATAATATATTATACATATTTATTATCATAGAATAAATTCTAAAACGTTCACCGGTATTTGTCATTCAAGTTTCCTGACTTCTCGACACTATAAACTTGATAACCTGCGGGTTTACGCACGATGCTGTAAAATCTTCGAATTCAATAAAGAAATATGAAATAAACGGATTTTGTATATTGAATTCTGAAAAGAAACTTTCTAGAGAAATATCAAACCTGTCTTGCTTTAAGATTTTCGCTTTCTTGTTGAGAATTTTACAATGTCTGAATTTCATCGCATTCGAAGTGCGACGCTAAATATTTGTCAATAAGCGAGACTGCCTCTGCTTGCATCAATATTACATACATTCCAGAGCGAATAAATTTCGTGTATTATATTTGGAAATATTTCCAACAGTTTATTTACATTTCTTTGTGATCAAAATATTATATGAAAAACTTGGATATTTATATTTCAAATACTCAATATATCATGTACACAATTTCAATCTCATTATAACTTTTTTTTATTTTCAATTGATAAAAGTCTTAATTTTTGTATTTAACAAATTGTAAGAAGCATAAAATACGCTAATAAGCATAAATGTATTAAAAGTTTCATAAAACAATTTATTTTATCCAATAAATGTGTCAAGTAAAGATAATTAAGTTTTTGTTGATGTTTAAAAGTTTTCATAGCTTGGCTTGCATACCGCAAATGTGCCAGTAAAAACAAATCAATATCATGATATTCTTTAGAAAATAAAATCCAATGTAGCAAATCAGCGAATAGGAAGCTTAGTTGAGGAGTTAACAGCGCGTTTTATTACTCAAAAAGCATACAAAATCACAGTGCTTCAGCACCTAGTTCTCATATCGCACAAACGAAACGAGAGTAGCATAGACATCAACCGAAATACCGAATCGGATTTTGAATTTCGCAATGTGTGGTCAAACCCATCGCGTAAAATACCGCGCATAAAAGCGCGTATAAAAGCACGCTCTGGCCATCGGCTCCAGTCGACCTGTTAACATTTAAACATGACACATGTACGAAATTTTCACAGTCTTCATTTGGTTGTTTGCTTGTACACTTTGATTTTGATATGAAGGGCTGGCCTTTGAATCCTACTTAGTGCTACAGGGAAATTGTATCTGTTACATGGTCACATAAAAAATGGTTGTGCTGTCGTGTCCGAACCCGTCAGTTAAGGGCAGGGTTGAACTTGGGGGAATACAACATTTGTCAAAATGTATTTTTGTAAAAAAATACATAAATATAATGACTTCCACATATTTTCTCCAAATTATTGGAAATATTCTCATAATTTTAACTGAACTTGAAAATAAATATTATAATCTCTATTTTTTAATTTTTTAAGTTAGAATGAAATAAAACTGTTCAAAAGAAATTGAAATGCATAAAAATTTATGTAATTTTTATTTAATTTTAGAGTTATTAAACTGTTGAATATGTTGTATAATTAAATAAAATAAATGGTGGTTTTTAACAAACAAATAAATCACTTGTTATATCCGGTTTTAGTATGTAGGTATATTTATATCAAATTTTCCAATCTCTAAATGAATTCATGAAGCCAGGAAAAACACTCATTCACACAGTGAACGCAAACTTAATAAATTTTTGCCGTCTGCAAGCCGTCCTGTCTCAATTATCATAACCCTTTATTCGTACACCGTCCAATTTGACCGTGGACAAAACATTATCATTTGGCCGATCTGACTGCGGGCTCCGACCCTGCACTGCAAGCACCAATAAACACTGATCCACAGATCCTCGCTGTCCTTGTATTCTCATAATGTTTTGTTACATCCAAAGTCCGGGCTCCGGTGACTCCAGAGACCAATAACCGAGTAGCCCCGTGGTGTTAGTGTTGTTGTTCGACCGGTCCAAGTGACATCCTTGTCTTCTTTTCTCTTTCAAGCTATACTTTAGATTATAATAAACATGGCGCATTC
>NEEE01004332.1:26090-42997 GCA_002278615.1 Pogonus chalceus | reverse complement strand
CGCTCAAAAATTACCGCAAAACGAAACAAAACTCAATCAAAAGAAATAGATATCGATACACGTCTAGACAAGCTTGAAAAACTCGAACAAGTTGGTAATCGTCCGATTAAAACAGAAGCTGTGGAAATGGAGGAAGATGACGAGGAATTAGATGAGGAACAAGATGAAGAGATGGATGAGGGTACAGATTATGTGAATAATTATTTTGATAACGGGGAAGAATATGAAGATGAAGTTGAAAATGAAGATGACGGGCCAATATATTAATTTTAATTTACATAAATTATTTATTTTTATTAATGAATTATATGTATATAAGAAATATTGTTAATATGTTTACAAAAATAAAAATTATTTCTTATACAACGTGTAGTAATTTCGCATAATATAAATATATACAAACTAAAAATTAAGAAGTGGTTAGCTGGAAATGATCATGATCAATTGTAGAGAAAATATGCCCTTCGGAAACAAGGAAATTAATTGCATTACTGAAAAATAAAACAATTTAATTAATAAATAAAATAGTTTAAATAAAAAATAAATACTTACTCAATTTCTTTACGCTGACTGGGCGGAAAATTTTCAAATATTTTTGTTCTGCTTACACCAACTTCTGAATTCACAGATTTCATAAATCTGAAAACATTTCGCTGAATTGTAGTCATACCTTCTTCTTCCATGCCGGTACCACCACCGAAAGACATCATCGAGTTAGTTAATTCCGCTCCAGGGTTGTTAGCTTTTAAAGCAGTTGCCTGGAAAGAACAAATAACNTCTAGCCATAAAATCGCGTTTATTTTGCCTGTATGGTCTTCTAATTCATAATTAACAGTTGTAGAGGTAACATCAAATTTACGGACAATACAAACCATTTTTAACTGAAATTTATTTTATTAGTTAATGTTAAATATAATTAAAAATATATTTACGTACTATAGATGTAGGGTTTCCCCACATCGTAAATTCTTCATTAGGACAATTGGTTAACATTCCAATTGCTATTGGGGTAATAGATTGCGCCCGTTTGCTTTGCTATAAATTAACAACATTAGTTTTTTCCCCGGATTATTTTATCAAAATACCTACACCGCCTTGTTTTTTACCCGTTCCGGGAGAATCAACCTTATTTGTTTCAAAAAAACCTCCACTATAATCATTCATCATACCTATTTACAAATAGGTTATTAAATTATTTATTTATAATAATATATTTCAACAATTTCAAATATAACTTACTTTCATCGTTAGTTGTACCCCACATTTTGAATATTTATTACACTATACTTTTTATTTAAATAGTAAATTCGATTAATTGCGTTTTAAACTGAATTTCTTGTACTTCAGCTCCGGCACTACACTTCCCGCTAAATTTGTTGAAGGGTAGGTTAGGTAAAAACGGTTTACAATGGAAAAATAATTGTTTTCAATGTAATTACATTTAAAAACAACTTTATATAATATTTATGCTTTCATATTCATTTAAATTAAATTATTATTATCACGGAAATGTATGAAAAAAACTCCGTCTAAATGATCTAAGATTTATACCGCTTTATACCAATCTATCTATTATATTTTCTTTGAATTAAAGGTTAAATGAAACAATGTTTTTAAATAATTATGTTAAAAATAAAGAAAGTTATTGTAGGCTTATCAGGAGGGGTAGATAGTGCCGTAAGTGCATTACTTTTAAAAAATAAGGGTATACTGATGCTTTATTACATTGAGGCCACATTTAAAATATAAGTTTTATAGGTTTTGATGTACATGGAGTTTTTATGCAAAATTGGGATATTGCAGATGAACAAGGACAATGTTCAGCTGATAAAGATTTTTATGATGCATCAATAGTTTGTAAAAAATTAAATATACCATTGTATCATGTAAATTTTGTTAAACATTATTGGAATTATGTCTTTAGGTTAGATAAATAAAAACACATTTATTTTATTATATAATTGATTTATTTATTGTTTTAGTAACTTAATTAAAGATTACGAAACTGGATTTACACCTAATCCAGATATTTTATGTAATAGACATATTAAATTTAATTATTTTATTAAATATGCGCAAGAATATTTACAAGCAGATGCTGTTGCTACTGGACATTATGCTAAAACAAGTTTTGGCCCGTTTTTGGAACATTACCATCCAGATAAAGGTACTACAAAATAATGTACCTATCAATAAATATAATAATTAAAATAATTATTACAGAAGTTAAATTATTACGAGCGGACTGCATTCACAAAGATCAAACATTCTTTTTAAGTCAAGTCCATCAGGAATCATTAAGAATTATTATGTTTCCTCTTGGAAATTTAATGAAATCAGAAGTTAAACAAATTGCTCAAGAAAACGGGTTGAATCATGTAGCTGCGAAAAAAGAAAGTATGGGAATTTGTTTTATTGGAAATCGAAATTTTCAAAGTTTTATATCTGAAGTAAAAAATGCTGATAATTCAATTTATTGATTGTTTTTAATTTGATGCATTTTTTAGTATATTGAAAATAAACCCGGGAATTTTATCGACTTTGATTCTAATAAATTACTGGGCGATCATCAAGGGATACATCAATGGACGATTGGGCAGAAAAGTCGTTTGCCAAATTTTCCGAAACCAACTTATGTAGCTCGGAAAATTATTAAAAATAATATTATTTATTTGGTAAGTTAAAATTTTTACGTTTAAATATAATTATTAATAATCAGAACTATTTTTTGATTAAAGCTGTTGTTTAAATATAAAGGTAGCCATCTTGTTACCGCGTATAAATACATTAATAGTTATCGCGCCAAAATGAATAACAACGTTTTTTAATCAAAAATATAAATTTTAAAATGTATATTACAAATACTTTGAATATTTTCTGGGTAGTATTTTTAATTTTATTTAATAATAACGTAAAGTTATAATTGTTTATAATATTTAAATCTATATAAAAATAATTTAAATGTGCCTATGTTTAGCACCGAACGCAGTTTCGTTAAATCTAAGGTAACTTGATTTTTAAATTTAATTTTAAAAGACTAGTTGGTGCCTGGTTGAAAACGTATTGTGTCGTCGTGTATTAATTTTCGTTGATTAAAGTTACGTATCTAATCAAACGCGATCGGTTTATAAACATTTCGGTTGTTAAATCGTGTTGTAATCATATTAACTATCGTGCAGGTACAAGGCTGGAATCATTCAGCTTTATTCAGTGACTATTTCACCACCGAGCAGCCACATTGGATTAGTTCATCGCCAGTGAAACATCTTAAAAAAAGTGTTTTTGAGTGTGAGTTTAAATTCCAACATGTAGAAATACTCCGGAAATGTACTTTTTGTGCAACGAAATCAGGGCTTATTGTTACTTTGGAAGCACCGATCCGGGCAATTACAGCAGGTCAGTTCGCAGTTTTTTATAAAGATAACGAATGTTTAGGAAGTGCACGTATTGTACATCCTGGACCTTCCATTTATTTTGCTCATAAATATAAAGTTAAATATAATAAAGCACATGATAATGATCATGAATTAGACAATTTAGAATATAATAGTTTAAATGAAACTGACGAAATTGAGGCTGATATTAAAGTTAGAAATATTTTATAGTATTTATAATATTTTATAAAAAATAAATGTTTGTTGTTTAAAATATCATATTTTTATCCTGTCTGCGTTTATCCTTATCCTAAATAATAACAAATAATTGTTATTTAATATAAATTGTTTATTTGAAATCTAGTATATCTCCTAAAATGATACAATTCTAAATAATTACGCATATAAAATTACAATTAATTTTATGTACACATTCAATTGTTATAAAACATTTGTTTTAAGTATGAACACAGGTGTCCTGATGATTATTATTATTTATTTTTTATATCGTTTAGAATCATCGCGTTCTCTATTATCCTTCCGATCATTAAATCGTTTTCTATCATCTCTATCATCATTCATTCTTCTTCTATCATCGCGTTCGCGATCGTTTGGATATTTCCGGTCTCTATCGTTATTAAATTTCCAATTATTACGATATTCATTAAAACCTCGCCTATCATTAAAACGTCTGTCATTATTTCTATCTCTATTATAATTTTGTTTTCTTTGGTCGTTCCATTTACCAAAATTATCATAATCTCGACGATTTTGTCTAAAATCGTTATCGTAATCAGATATTTCGTTATTTTTAAAATTGTGTTTATTGTTATCGTTTTTATTTTTTTCTACTGGAATTCTATCTTCCGAAATTCGTTCTTCTTTTATTTTAGGTTCTTCCCGGTCTTTATGCTTTTGTTTTTTCGATTTCGTTTGTTTTTCTTCGTTTTCAGAGTCAGAGGAGTCTGTATTTTCGGAAGAACTTTCAGAGCTGCTACTATTTGATGATTCACTTGAACTTGCATGTTTCTTATGTTTCTTTTTACTTTTTTTCTTTTTATTTTTCTTATTCTTTTTTGATTTTTTCGATTTGACTTTTTTTGGTGGTGGTGTTTCTTCTTTTTCGATTTTAATTGTACCGATTGGTAGTCGTGGTGGTAAGCGGAAGCCATCAGGAGGTGCTTCCTCTTCTTTAGCGAATTTAGGAAGTTCGGTACTTGGTATAGGTAAAGGAGGTGGTTTTACGGAGGGCCCACAACCTTCATTTTGGAGTTTTTTTGTTTCTGAATCAGCGTTTTTATGGTCTTTTGGCATTTTGTAATCAGTAACATGATCAACTCGTATTACACGTCCTAAAATCTGAAAATAAATTAAATTTATATTCATATTTTAGAATTTAATTTAGAAATCAACCTTAATTCCGTTAAAATTATCAACCGCTAAATCAGTCGAACGCTGATCTTCATAACAAATGAAACAGAAACCTTTTTGTTTACCAGTGTCTTTATCACGGATTAAATTTATATTTACAACTTCTCCATATCTGAAATATACACCGCTGTTAGTAAATACTTGCAGTTATAATATTAAAGAACGTACTGAGAAAATACTGCAATAATATCGCCTTCAGTTAAATCATAAGGCAGTCCTCCAACAAAAATCCAAGCGCTACCTCTATATTGATCATGCCACGAAGTTTTAAAATTTCGTTGTAATTCTTGTTCACTTAGTTTTTTAACATTTTTCATATTACTAAAACATAAATAATTAAAAATTGATTATTTTATAACCTTATTGTTGTACTTACGTTAAAGGATTCATGTTTATTTAATATATTTCGGGTATTAACTGTAAAATATTTTATTAAGTGTTAATATTACAACTCAATCCATTCAATAATTTAATTATAATATTATTATTATCATATGCTTTGTTGTTTTTGGTTAATAATATTGGGTTCATCTGACGCTGTTAAACGTTTTATGATACTGTCAAAATATTTTCGGAAGATTTATAAATAAATATTTATATAATTAATTGAAATATAAAATTATATAATTTATAACTACGTATTGACTTCAAAGTGGATCAATTAAATTAATAAATTTATAATTATAACCTAACATGAGGGAAAAGGTATTAATAATAATAACGAATTAAATTAAGTATTAATTAAAACAATTTTAGGATGATCCTTTATCAAACTGGTCTCCATACGCAAAAGTATATGATCCAATAAAAATTGGATCAATTGATGGTACAGATACCGAGCCTCATGATAAAGCTATAGTTCGCGCTATAAATTCCGACTATCGTCCAAATCGTCATGTTAAAGGCAAACCACAATGTACAGTATTTGTTAGTCGTTTAAATCCTAAAACGACGAAAGAAACTATTAAAGAAATATTTTCCCGTTACGGGAAAATACACCGATTTCGAGTTGTCCGTGATATAGTAACTGGTATGCCGAAAGGCTATGCATTTATCGAATATGAATCTGAAGCTTCTGCTGAAGAAGCTTACAGAAAAGCGTATAAAATGGTTGTAGATGGAAATGAATTGTTTATTGACTTTGAATGTGAACGATTATTGAAAGGGTGGAAACCACGTAGGTTAGGAGGTGGTTTTGGGGGTAAAAAGGAATCTGGACAGTTGAGATTTGGTGGAAGAGATAGACCGTTTAAAAAACCACTTATTGTTGACCGTATTGATGAGAAAAATGGTAGACATAGGAGTAGAAGTCGTAGTCGTAGTAGAAGTAGAGAAAGATATAGACATAGGTTCGATAGACGATAAAATGTAATGAAATTTTGTAAACTTCCAATTTTGTATTATTAATAAAATAAATTATGCTTCAATATGCCACAAATTCAATTTCTTGGTTCATTATTTATAAATACAAGTTAATTTTTAGTTTTCTCTTCCCCAAAGTACTTTTTACATAAGTATAACACCGCAAACTTCAACAAATTTGATAAATTTCCTATTTATAAAGAATACACGTTTTCTTATATATTTTTACTCATTTCACAAGTTTTAGAATAGTTATTCCAAACATACTGCAGACTATTCTTTCTCTTTCACTAATAATATGAAAAAATAGTTACAATAAGTCGCTACTTTAGGTCTATGAGTTATAAGGTAATATAAACGACATATTGCCTTATTAAACACTAGTGCATAATAATACTGCATAGTTGTTCAAAATATAACCATTCTATGGTACAAAAATGATATAAATCCCGTAGTACTATTAGAGATAACATATTTTCCGGAATTTTAAAATAATCTAACATTAACGAAAGATATATCTACAAAAATATTTCCAAAAAATGTGGAACGCTTCACGATTTTGCGTGTCATCCTTGCGCAGGGGCCATGCTAATCTTCTCTGTATCGTTCCAATTTTAGTATATGTACCGCCGAAGCGAGTACATCTTCTAGAGGTCCTTAACCTGTATATATACTAACCCTAACCGCCATTATGTCATATTATCGAGATGTAACAAATATAAATTTAATTTATATTCAAAATCGCAACTAAATTTTATAAAACCGTTCTACAAATATTAATAATAGATTATATTAATTTTATATTTTATGAAACATAAAATTATTTCATTTATAATTATAAAATTAGTTTTTTAATCGTTTTGATTAAATAAATTCAAAAATATGATTTTAATAATCAGTTTATTACAAAAAAATGATATTACATTTACAAGAGCAAGTATTTAAACATTAATTAATACATTTTTAAGGTATTATTCAGAAATTTTAATGTTAAGAATATATTACACATCTAGAAATAGTTAAATAAAAGGTTAAACGTCTCAGAAAAAAATAATTAGATACAATTATATTGAAATTGAGCTATTTTAATTTTATTATTAAAACAAAATTACATATGTAGATGAAATGAATGAAACAATGTACTTATTTCTAAAGTACGTAAAATATATATAATTTGTTTTCTTAAAACTATTAGATAATTACAAAATTTATTAAGAAAATACAATTTTGTCCAAAAAATACTGTGTTAAACAATATATACATACAAACCTATATAAGATCATAATACACTTCTAAACATATTTTAAAACAAAAAATTTTAAAAAATGTCTTTTAAAAAAAGTTAAATAATCATTTAAAATATTATTTATTTATTTTATTAATGCAGTTGTATTTAATAATATATGCACGGAAAGTCACTAAATAATTAAAAACAAAAATAACAAAATATATATATAGGCATGAATTTAATATTTTATTAATAAATTTATCCATGACTATCGGTCGATGTGTGCGTTAAATTAGAATTTTCTGTTGAGACATCTGCATAATTTTCTTCTGTGTTAGTGTTTATAATCTGACTGGAATTTTCCTGTAAAATAATCATTTAAAATAATGATGATTTAATTTATTTTGTATGGTTATACTTTATTTTCTTGGACTTTTTTTTCATTCCGTTCAGAATTTCGCTCAGCGATAATTTTCATTTCTTCTTTATCATCTAATTCATCCCATGTTGCTTGTTTAGTACCTGGTTCTGCGCATAATATAAACATTTGATTTTCAGTCATATCTTTTGTTAATGTTTTAAACTTTTCGCATTCTTCGTTGAATATCTCCCAAAATGATTTATCATCAGGAACTGAAAACAACGCCTGAAAATATAAATATATAAGTAAAATATCTAACGTTTAAACCAGTAAGAAAATTACTTTAAATTTACTATAAACAACTTCAGCTTTATTTCTGATTTGTTCAGCATCTTTTTTAAATTCTTCTAATTCTTTATCATCTAATTTCCATTCTTTAACATTTCCAATATATCTCCGTAGACGTTTAACCATTTCCATAACATGGGAATGTTTTTTAAGCATTAATGGTTCAATATTTAAATTCAACATTATCTCCAAATCTTTTAAAGCTTCCTTCGGATCAGCTTTATCCAAAGCTAAATTTGTTTTTATCGCTGCATCAAGTTCAACTAAATTTGCTTCGGTTTTTAAGAATTTCAGTTTCGCCTTTTTACGTTCCATTATTCTGTCGAGAATTGCATCACGCTGTTGGTCGTCGTTTAATTCCAGTTCGAATTCGAAAAGTTCGGGTTTTTCGTCGGGGTTTATTACGCCGTCTTCGACTTTTTCTTTTAATTCGAGGGCTGTTCGGGCGTCGGATTCTTTCCAACGTAACCTTTCGACTTCTGTTTCGAATGATTTGTCCGGACGATTTTGATTTAATTTGATTCCAACTAATTTTTCTGGAGTTACTCTTGCGAGTAGTATTTCATTTTGCGCGTCGCTGTATGGATCATCTTCTGGTTTTTCTGTTAAATAATTATAATAAAAACATTTTTTCAATTTTAAATATAATATAAAGAGACGTACCGTTTCCTTTTTCAGCGTCTTTAACACATCTTTCGAATTCTTCAATAATATCACGTAATGTTTGAGGTGTAACAACTTTAAACTTAGTAGGTTTGGAATCTTTTTTACTCATTTCAGTCATAAATTCATCTTCCGAACTGTGAAATAAATATTAATTTAAAATTTTTACGTAAAAATAATTAATATAATTTATACCTTTCTTCAACTCTATGAGATACATTATTATTTTTGCTTTGATCCTGGAAGGACATTTCATTATCTTCATCAGATAACATACTTTCTATAAATTAATAATTAAATTATTTATTACTAAATTATTTTTAATTAATATAAGTTAATTAACCTGATGGAGACTTTTCTGTTTCTATTTTAACAGGTTTCGCTATACTTTTAGCTTTTTTCTTTGATTCACTACTTGTTGAATCTACGGATAATTTTCTTTTCATCCCGCGGCTGATTTCTTCTTCCTTTTCGGAATCTTGTACTGTTGCATCCTGTCTATCATCCATGAAAATACCATCTTCAGCCATAGCGGCTTCAATTTGTGCCATTGCCTCGCTGTAATCTTTACGCTTAGCATGTTTCATAAATTGCTCCTTGTGGTCTATATATCCAAAAATATCTTCTGGTTTCACCACACCCCTAGTTTCATAAATATTAACATTTTATAGTTTAAATTATAATTACATTATATGTTGTAATATAATTTTAGTTTGTAAATATTATTTTGCTGATTTGCGCTGGCGTGTTTTAATTTTTTAGCAAATCCATTATGGCCGACATGCCGCTTATTTGAATATTGCATGCAAAATCGTAAAAAATACTTAAATATATAAGTGTTTGGTAATATCGCACAATATCTTAAGGCTTTAGAAGATACTGTCGGCAACTACCGTTTAATCTAGGGCCAAGCTAAATAAAATACGTTAATACTAAACTCGTATTGACATTAGCTAGCCCCCCAACGAATGTAACAATATAAATATAATATTAAAACAACTTACGTTTCCCCTGTACCATAAAAGTACACTTTGAACTTCTTGCCATGGGCAAGATCCTCCTCAACCTACAGTAAATTAATATTAATTAATATATAACCTAATTTTTTTTATAATAGCACCTTACCCGCGCAGGCCATGCCGGATAACCCTTGACCTTCGCGAATACCTTGTCGCCTAGTGAAATATTCTTCACTTTCTTCATTTTTTAACCTTATATTAAAAAATCTGCATGCGATACAATATATAATTGTAAACAAAATTCTTCAAACACAAACGAATAGTTTCTCCCTCTTGCAAAGAAACATTTGCGATCGCGAATCTTCGGAGGCGTTGTTTAACGTTCGGGATATTACGCCACCGCCAATTATACAGGTTCTAGATTATTTTGAATCATTATTGGTATCAATATTTGTTTATTTGATATTTAACACTTGCAGAATCAATTAATACATACAGATATTTATACTGAAAGTCGCGCAAACTTATTTTAGAAGTTGTAACTCAAATATTTCAATTTTCATTACTTAAATCGTTAATTTAAATTAGATATCAACTTTACAATTTAAACCGTTTAATAACGATTCTATAATTGCCGAAAAATGTTAAAATAATATATTAAATAACAATTGGATAATAGGAAAATAAAATAATATAAATAATCCAGCAAAGGTTTATATTTTTCAACACTTATACATCAATTAGAAACAGGATACTCGAACAACATTTTTATTTATTTATTTATTACAAAATGCAGGATTTTTTCGTGAAATAAAAAAACTGGCACATATTCATATTACAACCACTCTAAACTCGGTATATGTAATATAATTTTTAGCATTAATGTGAGCATTTTATTAAAAAATGGTGTATGATTCAAAAGGCACGCATATACTGAAATAGTCCACACACTTAAAAAAAATATTTCATATAAATAAAAAATGTGTGCACACTGCAATAATTATTGAACGGATATTTAAAAAATTTGCAAGTTTGAGCATGTATTATTGTGAAATTAAATATTTATAGTAATTGTAAATTTATAAAAGTACCCTGTAGTTACTATATTAATACTGAATCAACAAAAATTAGTATAAAAATTCAAATAATCATTTATATAAAAAAGTAAATCAACAATTTTTTCTAAGTACTCTATAGCGTAGAAAAATATTTTTCTAACATTATAAATTTAACTTAAAATGCAACGATTATTTGAGACTTTATTTTTTTTTTGATATTTGGTTTTTTAACTTTAAATGCAACTTGTATTAAAATTGTCCAGGAACTTAAGTTTGAACAATTCGCATATATGATAAATTTTACAAGTTACAAAACACGCATCCTTTACAATTATAAATGAAATTTCCTAGCGAAATTGTTCACTTTATTTATTAAATATTGTCAGTTATTTGAACAAGCCACTCGTTATTCAATTAAATTTTTTTATAAGCCACATTTTTTAGAATTCAACATATGCTTTATAAAAATATTTTTATCTGTTCCAAACTGACAGTATTCATATTACACATGTATATAAATAAAAATGTAAATCTATTATTTTTAAGATCACAAATTATTTAATCTAAAAATAAAATTAACTTAAATATTAATTCTAGATGCATTTGTATCTATAAAGAAAAATATGACTTTTTCTTACTGAAATTTTAGTTAAATCTCGAACGAATTTAATTATTATTTCAGTAATAAAATGTTATATAAATCCTTTAAACATTATAAATTAAATAAATACACAAACACAATTATTTTTTTACATTCATTCCAAAAATTTGGTTAGGGATTTACGGTCTATTATCAAAAGCTATAACATTAATGTTCCCAAATAGTTATGAGCTTGATTTTAATAATGTATCATGATGATTGAATACTAAACTTCCGATAATTGAGACTANAAATTTTTAATAGGATTCAACAAAACTTCAGGAACAATAGGATCATCCTTCGCATTTAAAAAAACCATTGGCGTACGAATATTTTTCAAATAATTTATACTAGAACTCCACTTATAAAACTCAGTTATTGTATTAAATTTGTGAATTTTCCTGTAAAAAAAAAATAAAAATAAATTGATATTTAATTTATTTTTAATTAATTAATTAATTAAATACTTTGTGTATGCATCATCAAGCTCTGGTAACGTTGCAGCTGCTATAATCTGTTTCTCATTTAATTCGTGCGATTTTTTGACTTCATCTGATAATAAAACATGTCGATGTCTTAAGATAATATTTTTAACATTTTCAGTCATTACATATAAGTAAAAACGACGGAAATTTTGCCAGTTTAGTAACCATTTAGTACCCCTGAAACCAAAACGCAAATTTACATGTTATGAATAACAAATGAGGCTATTAAAACATTTAAAAATACAAAAACGCAGGAAATAAACAATTACTTACTCAATAGCACAATATCCCTGACAAATAGAGACTCCACCAATAATATTCTTAGGTTTATCACGTTCCTTTTCACCCATATATTTGGTGACAATGTTACCACCAAGGCTGAACCCAACACAAACTATTTTGGTTCGCGGATGACGCTCAAGTAAATGCGATACCATTTCGTTGTAATCATTTGTATGTCCTGCAGATATCAAACTAATAATTAGACATGTTTTTTTATTATTTAAATCGAATGCAATGCGAATTTTTTAAACTCTGTAAAAGACTAATAATGAATTATGCCAATATTTTGAATTTACCGTTTGGTGTTGCTAAAAAAAGATTTTAAATATTTTGGAATTGTTTGTTAAGTTTAAATTTATATATTATGGCGTAATAATTATTTATAACCTTGTATTTTTGTAGAATCATGTAATTTTTTAAGTTTTTGTGCTTAATTTGTTAAAATCATAAGGTTATCAAGCAAATGATTTGAAAGTCTTTCTAAATTAATTATAATGTAACTAATAGCATTTATCGCAAATAATTTCATTTTTTTAAGATAAAAATATGTTTATTTCAGGAAATTACTAAATAATATTATTTTTTGCAATTTTATTTTTAAGTTTGGTTGTTATAAAACTTAACAAACAAGTTAAAACTTGAATTTAACAATGGAAAAAAGTGTTTAACATCAGGTTCATCTCATACCATAGCTAAAAATTCTAGGTGCTGTAACTGGTACGCTATGTAGGGCTCCAACATGATTCAAAACGGCACATCTATAACCATGACATTGTGCATAATGTACAAAAGTCCGTACATAAACACTTTCTGATGTGTTCCCAATGCCGGGACAAATAGCGATTGTAACATCATCTATAAATTAAGTAAATAATATTTTAAAAAGTTAAAAAATTTAAGGAAGAACCACCTTGGCCTAAATTTTTATATGATTATAAAATTATTGACGCATTAATTGTTATTTGATTACAATGCTTATTTGTTATTTTATTTTTATTTTTAAATGACCGTTATAGATAATTAAATGCAAAAGTGAAAGTTAATAATATATGCATTTTAATTTTATTTTCTATTACTAATGCAGTTTTTAATAAAAATATAATATTATATAATTTATATAAAAAAAACTAATTTATTATTTATTAAAAAGTGTTTTAGTTTTTACAAATAACTTTCTTTTTTATTTTTATTATTTATATTAATATTTATTACAGTCATAAAATTACAACAATGAAAAATTAATACATACATGTTACATTTAATTTAATTGCATTAATTATTTATTTTTAAGTGAAATTTAAAATTCAATGAAATGATTGATTAATAAAGTTAATTGCATCATATATAAACAATAAAATTATTTATAAAATAAACATCTTTTATCAATGAATAAATGTATTTTCTTAGTCAAAACAAACTATTATTTCTTATCATAAAACATTTTTATGTTAAATTTTAGATGTAGAACAAATTGCACGCTAGACCTAAATTATGTAACATATAAGATTTGATCAAATTTAATTAATTGATGTATTATGTTGATTATAACTCATATTTTTTTAGTAACACGCAATAGAAAAATATTTGTTTAAAAAAACATGTTTTTTTTTTTAATTAAAATAAACATTGTCTCCTGTAAATGATAATAATAACACCTTTTATAAATAAACTAGTCGATTTAATAACAATAAAAAAACTATTTAATAACAAACGGATAATTATTAATATATAAAAAATTTTGAAGGTTCTGTAAATATTAAATTGTTTCTGAATTTGATATGTTCAATTGTTTTGGTTATAGCTAACTTGTTTTTCAATTAATGGTCAATTGTTTATTAATCTTATAAATTCAATTGTTTTGACTAACTTACACTACATGCGATGTATGAATTAAAAAATAAGTCTGCAGAAAATAGTTAGATTGTCTAAAAAATACAACATGATCCAAAGCTAGTTGCTTTAAAACTAGCGCTTATATTAGTTAAATTAATAAAACCAAAAGGCTCAAGCTCATTAAAACATAAATTAATATTAAAATTATCGTCATTATAAGATCGGAAATATTTTAAAACATTTGCTAAACGTATTTTACTTCAATTGTTTTGTAGCTAGTTAACTTGTTTGTCAATTATTTTGTATTATTCAGCTGTTTTTGAGTTAGTTAACTTGATTTATATAGATGTAAATAAATTTACCTTCATGACTAGTATCCAGCGGCTGATAAACATCAAAAGTTAAAGTAGTTCCATCGGATAATAATAAACAAACGCGTTCCCCGATAGGCCATGGACATCTTACACGTCCAATAATACTATGGATTATTGTCTGGACATGTCCACTAAATCCCCATAATCTTGTGGGAATATATCTGGAATAAAACATATATATTTGAATGAAAATACACGGTTCTTACATAATTTTTTCTTATTATAGTTAATTATATGGGAAAAAAATTATATAATATATCCTTTGAGTCATACATTGCAATAATTTACAAGAAAATGTATGACAACTTTAACTGAAACGTTTTATAACAAAAATTAGAAATTCTTTTTATTAACGCGCTAAATTATAACTCAACTAAATTTAAATAAACTTAAATACTATATTTATTTTAAATCGTTTAATTTTTCATTGATTAAGACATTGAAATAAATAAATATAATAATTTTATGCATGGATTACTTTTTTCTACCTCGATAAACGTTGCATCTTTTTTTTATATTAATTATCTGTCAAAATATCGATAAATAAATAAATAAATGTTACAAATCAAATAAGTTACAAAGTATTTTATCAAATCATAACATTTAAATCAATTAAAAATGTTTAAAAAAACATATTGTTACTTAGAGAAAACTTAAAGTGACTCATAGAATTAATCTTGAAAGTATTTGTAGGTAGATAAACTATTAGTGACGTAATCTTAATTTTTATCACGCTGAGGCAACATGCATACCTTGAACTTCATTAAGTAATGATGCATTTTTATAATTGATTATTTATAGATATTTAATGCAGTTTTATTAGCGGAAAGTGCATTACTTAATAATTTAAACTATATATATTTGATATTTTGGGTCGAAATGTAGATAATACTGGAGAAAATTTAAGATATTTATGCCAAAAGTTTGAGAAATTATCCTAGAAGATATGATTCAAAAATATTTTAGCTTTTTAATTGTTATTCAATTGTTTTACGGTATATACAACCTTAAACTGTTAAAAACAAAAGAATACATATAATTAAATATTAAAACAATTGAATTTATAATTATATAAATTATTATCAGACGACGACGACTAAAAATAATTTTATTTATGACATAATGTAAATATATGAGTCATATTAACATGCTTTCGAAGAAAAAAACTTAAAAACTAAGTAAATTAATAAAATTAAAAATCAATAAGTAATTTTGCTGACAAGATAAAAAAGTAATTACGCCGCGAAAAAAAAAATATTAATCAGCAAATAATTTTGACATATTAACAAAATTTGTTTTAAATAAACAATTGCTAGTTGGAATAATCTAGAACATTGTTTAAATAAAAGATAATTATTGCTTTATCGATTTATTTTCAATTAAAAAGTAAATAATTTTATTTTTAATTATATTTCAAGGTTTTTTTTTTAATGGAAATTATTAATTTTAAAGTTTTTCGAGGTCTTGGTTGCTGGAAATTCGTGTGTGTTTTGTTATTTATTTATTTATAATAATAATAATCATAGTTGTCGTGTTCTTTGATTGTTTATTATGAATTTGTAAGTAGGCTGGTGCGTTGTTTGTATTTTTTGTTTTATTATTGAAATGTTGAATGATTTCGAAGGATTTAGGGTTTAATATGAATTAAATTAGTTTTAAAACGACTTACGGTTCTTGAATAAGCGGTGCTATTTTTAATATAGTTTCAAGGAATGTTTTATCGCCAGAAAAAATTGATGGACGCTGGGGTTGACTGTTGACATTAAGTATCCTAAATAGAACACATAATATAACAGCCACTGCAGCTAAAATTGCCGTGGACATGACGGCGATGTATCGCCCAAATGTAGTATCTACCACAAACACGACTAAAAACTAAAATGAAACTTGTAAATTGCAAGACACGCCTATACAGGCACACCGGGTAATATGCTTTGTACGCGGAATTTAGCTGTCATATTCTGACAGCTGTTGCACCAATCACATCATTGGTTTTTTATCACGTGGGCTTGTTACAGTGCCGTACGTTTCGCGAATTATCTAATTCTCAAGGTTTTCCTTATAATGAATATTATGCAATATTTAAAACAATAAACTTACTATTTTCACAATTTTTACAATATTTACGTATTAACTTTTCGCGAATTGCCTTTAATCAAATTAATTAATTAAAAAATCAATTCTGAAATAATTAACTTTAAATTAAGTTTTTATTATTATTAAATAATTAATATAAAACTACAAGGTTTTTTAATTATAAATCCTGTTACATAATTTCATATTTAACATCCCGTTTGATACGCCACTGGTAGACAATGCAAATATTTGAATTTTTTATACGTTTATCTTGTCTTATAATTAGTTGTTTTAACTTAAATTAGTTAAAATCTATTAAATTAAGCATAATTATATAAAATTTATGCCTCAAATTTTAATTTATAATCATTTAAAATGCTATTAATTAGGTCTTTATTTAATTAAAACGATATTTTATATTATAATTAGTTAT
>NEEE01004332.1:10549-24923 GCA_002278615.1 Pogonus chalceus | reverse complement strand
AAAATATAACATCTACAAAGATAATTATTTGTAATTCCCCCGAAATAATTTTAGTTCCCGCAATTAAAATGGGATACAATCCTATCAGAAGATCCAGAAGGATGTGTTCCTAATTTTATATGTCAACTAGCTGCAATTCCGCAAGAATATTTATTACAAAATGAAAGAAATATTTTAAAGCTCATAAGGTAAAAAATTTAACTTTCACTAACTTTTGCTTGTGTCAGCTGGTCTTGTATATAGATATAAAATGCTTGAAGCACTTTAAACTAGAATCATTTTATATTTAATATAATTACAAATCGTTTTTAGAGCAACCTCAGAAAAAAATACTAAATCTAATAAGATAGTACGGCAGGCGTTGCGCTTAGGTGAAAATATTTCTTATAATAATTGTCGTAAATATTATCCATCTTGTCCGTATAATAGAGAAACGATAGATGCTTTAATTCAAACATATGGTGGCACTTAATTATTTTATAAAGTTAATATATTTTCATTATTTTAATATACGATCTCTTTTTTTTAAATAATATAACAGCTCAAAGTTAAATTCTTACTTCAGTTATAAAAAATAATTATATTAAAAGTCTAATACAAGCTTTAAAAAAATTAAATTAACATACTGCAACTGTACGAGTTTTATTTTTGAGTATTCATAGCATGTACAGTCAATATAACGACGTGTACGAGTTTCACTTTGAGCTACTATAATTAATTTTATGTTTATATATCTACATTGTTATTTACTTATTATAATAAAATAAAACAAATATATTTTTTTAATTTGATATTTATTTATTATTTCTTGTTCTTACATATCAAATCCACAATATACAACCATTCAGTTAATTCAATAAATTAAATTTCTAACTAATATAAATTAAGAAATTCAACTAAAAGTTATTTTTTATTCTTTTTCCCTGATGATTGCAATGATACTCCAGTTAAAGTGGCTAGTTTCCCTTTTAATTCGAGTAAAATGTTAACTTGTGGTTGCCATTCAGTTTTTGCGGCTCCGCCTGTTTTTAAAGTCCGTACAAGAGTGCCCTGAAATATATAAATAAATAATTTCGTAAAAACAATTGAAAAAAACAATTGAATTACTTGTTTTTCAATTTCTGCTTCAAGACGTTTAACTTCTTCAGGGTCGGCCGGTACGCCATTTTGAACTGGCGATGCAGTCGTCGCAGTTTTCTTAACCTCCTTTTTATTTTTATCTGCAGGTGTACTTCCCCCTTGTGCCGCGGTTAATTTTTTCTTCAAATCTAACAAAATGGCGACTTCCGGTTGCCAAACTGTTTTTTCAGAGCTTGCTTTTAATGTTCGCACTTTATCTGCTTGTTTAGCAATTGCTGCTTCTAATTCAGCAATACTTTCTTTTGGTGTATCGCCATTTTGTTGTTTACCACCGTATTTTGTTTTTAATTCTTCAACATGTGCAGGCTCGATTTTTGTAAACAATGGAGTTGGTTTTCCGATTTTATGACCTGATGATAAAAGACGAACGATTTCTGGTTTTCTGGGGATATAATATAATAAGTATGTTTGTTTTTTGGATAATAGCATTAGTTATATTTACTCTGGATTGAGAACACAAGTTGTAGCAGGTGCACTGATTTGTTGTTGAATAATTCGACTGGTTTGTGGCATATAAGGATGTAATAAAGTTGCTAAAAGGCAAACTAAATTACAACATACTCCGATGACAGTACCAGCGCGAATCCTGTAAAAAAAATATTAATTACTTATTTTATAATTCAAATAATTTATAATTACATACTTATCTTGCTCACTGCCTTTAACAAGAACCCACGGCTGAGTTGATTGCATATATTGATTACCATGTCTTGAAATCGATAAAATATATCGAATCCCATCTCTCAATTTAGCTTTTTCCAAAGACGCAATATAACCCTTCAATTCACGAGTACATAGCGCAAGAAGTGTAAAATCATCTGCATTAAGTTGCATTTCTGGTACAATTCCTCCGAAGAATTTTTCAGAAAATACTAACGCCCTAATAAAAAAATAAAACATTAATACATAAATACAACGAAATAATTCATGTTTATACCTGTTGATAAAGTTACCGAGATTGTTCAAAAGCTCGGAATTGTTTTTAGTCGCTAAATCGACCCAGCTAAAGCTGGAATCTTGTGATTCCGGGCGGACGTATAATAAATAAAAACGCCAAACATCGCTTGGAATTCTATAAAAAAAAAATATAAATTAATTGGATTAATAAAAAATATATTTATATAATATGGTTTACCCGGTATTTTGGGCATCGTTCCCAAATACACCAATACCACGCGATTTAGAAAATTTACCATCTTCATAATTTAAATATTCTGAAATTAAATTTAAATAAATTGATTATTATTATAATTATTTTTTTGAGATATACCTGTGGCCATAATATGATTAACTGTAGCATATCCTTGATTACAACCTAAAAGAACCGCCGGGAACATAACGGCATGAAATGGTACATTATCTTTGGCCATAAATTGGTATAAATTTACTGGCGCATCTTTGGATGGTTTCCACCATTTTTCCCACTCAGGGGTATATCGTTTGGTGATTGACATATACCCGATAGGTGCGTCGAACCATACATAAAAAACTTTATCACGATACCCGTCCATTGGTACTGGAATACCCCATTTGAGATCTCTGGTAATGCATCTTGGTTTTAAACCTTCTCGTAACCAAGTTTTACCGATAACTCGGGCGTTGTTTGACCAACCAAGGGATGATTTTTCCATCCAATGATACAATAATGGTTCCAACTATACCAACACATATTATTATTATATATTTATTTCCCAAATTAATTTAAATACCTCTGGAAGGTCTAAAAAGAACTGATGCGAAGTCCGCGCAACTGGAGTATTACTACAAACTTTACACCTCGGGTTTAACAACTCAATTGCGTTAATTAATTTACCACAACCATCGCATTGGTCACCCCTGGCATCCGGGTAACCACAACCTGGATGTGGACAACCACCTTCGACAAAACGGTCCGCTAAATAGCGGTTACATTTTTCACATAACAATTGCTCGACTGGCTGTGTTTGCATAAAACCGTTTTTATGAACTTTTAAGAATAATTCCTGAACTAATCTGGAATATTTTTATAATTTAATATATTTATTTTTATGTAATTGAAACGTAATTGAACGTGTTGAAACACGTACTCAGTTTGTTCAGGAGTTGTGGTACGTCCGAAATAATCGAAACCTATTCCAAACCAACGGTAAATATCGTTGTGTATTTGGAAGTATTTATCGCATATTTGTTGGGGTGTTAAACCTTCTTCTAAGGCTTTTGTCTCTGTAGCTGTACCGTATTCATCCGTGCCACATATTAATATTGTATTGTAGTTACATAAGCGACAAAAGCTATAAATTGAATTTATAGCATAAATTGCAAGTTTTACAATTAATATTTTGGGTATTATGGGGGGGAAAATGACAGAATAAGATTAGCATCAATATCCTTAAAACTACATATTAAAGTACATGTAAAAACAAATGAATCATAGTTATTTGTTTTGTAACATTTATCATAGTAGCCTGTTGTCAAAACATATTGCATTTGTTATAACCTTACAAATAGAAACAAAATTATAATTTTATTAATANAAACCATAATAATTAATATTTAATCAATAGAAACACGTTTTTTAATTAATTTACACTGGTGAAATAATAGGTTTAGGTTTTGGTATTTGATCGTTGCCTTTAATCCACGCTTCTTCGGCGGATTTTAACTCCTCCGGAGTAATTGCTTCGATTTGATGACTTGGTGATTGATTTGTTGAATCAGTTCTTACAAAATCTGCTGTTGCAGATCCTTTAAAATACATTTCACCTGCTAAAATAGCTTGATACGACGCTTGTCCTGGTTCAATTTTAAATTTTGAAACAGCGTTTTTAACTTCTGAAGTGTTTTCTAAGTTAACAATCCATTTTAAAATATTTTCATACGAAGATAAATGCTCTTGTTTTAAACTTGAATCTAAATATAATGGATATATTGTTGTCCAAATTGCTATATCACTAAGTGAAACTGTATTCTACAAATAAATATATTTGAAAAAACTGAATTTTTGATTTTATTTTTCTTGTATACCCCTGATAAAAATCCAGCCGTAAGATTACTATCTAGTTTTTTAAATAATGTTTGTAAATTTAATTTTAAATTAGGATCAACTTTATTTGAACCAAAACTTTGGCTTATAGTTGGTCGTAAAATGAATGATTCCCATTCGAGCCATTCTTCGACAGCAGATGAATCAATTTGCGGAAAAATATACCAAGCCCCAGCGTTCGATAAAAATATTTGGTCGGCGTTTTCAATTTGTAAAACCGGTAAATGCTTTGGTTCCGCTAATTGCGGATCTATTAAAATTGAATTATCGACGGTCATAAATAAATTTATTAAAATATCTGATGTAATTTTTTACCTTGAAGATTTATACATTTAATTTCTATGTTTTTCTTGGCATAATTTGCACATATTAATAATTTAAGTGCACAAGGGTTTGTTGAATTTGTTAAGATTAACATGTCTTATTAATAAAATGTTTTATTAAAGATTTTATTTGAAATATGGTAAGAAAACCACGCGTGGCACGGGTCGGGAAATACAAAAAGAAAGTTTGCGTCATTCATTAGCTGTATGTACATGTGACATAAGGTTTATGACAAATCTGACATTTAAAATTTTTAGGTTATAGATAAAATTTATTTTATTTAAATAATAAGCTTAACATATATAATATAATGATTTAGATTAAATAAAAGAAAATATTATAGTTTTTAATTTATTTATTTAATAATACATAAAGTCAGTATTACATAAAATTATACAGTGCATGTAGAAACATGTTAAAAATAATCATTTCAATTTTTTTTCATTTAATTTTATTATCCAACGATATGATTATAAATTATCGCTGTTAGTTTTTTATTGTTTTATCGTAATATATTTATTTTTAATTATAAATTTAACAAATTAACAACCTGTTGGTTGTAAATTAGTCTTTTATATAAACAGCTGATGCGTAGTCGGTCAACAAAATGTTATTTTAATTCAGTGCAATTGTTTTTACCGGCTTTTGTTTATTAATTTGCATCTAATTATATGTAATATATAAAATGCTGTTATTACAAATCGTGTTAGCTGTGATAACAACGCTAGCCGGATATGCAGCGTTTTTATGTTTTCTTATAATGAAAAATTATCAAGCATCTATTTGGGCTTTTGCAACAGGTATTTTATTATTTAAATAAATAAATGTTTAAATTAATCATTAATAAATATATTTTAGGTTTAACAGGTAATATATTATTACAAATACATTTATTAAGATATAAAAATCATATTTCTGAATATTATACTGCAAGGGCGTTGTGGTCACTAGCATGGATAGGTTTTTCAATGTTCGCTTTAGGTATTAGCGGATTTATTTATAATATAATTATTTATTGTGCTTTGCGACCACGTAAGTTTTAAATCTGAATTTAAGTTATCAATAAATGTTTATTTTTATATTTTTTTATCGCAGCTATATTACCAGTTGAAAATAGCACGATTTTATCAGTTATTTGGTGTTTTTTAACTTTCAAAACTGGTGCATTTTTATTCTGGAATGCAAGGAAATATGCTCATTATGTTCTTATTGATCGGACGAAGTTATTAGAGCAACCGACTTCAAGTGGAGTTGAATCTGCAGAAACTAATTAGTTTCTAATTGGAATCTTATCGAATGTATTAAAGTTTTATTGATGCTAATATGACATGTAGATTAATAGATAATATTGTATGTTATTCTTATAAGTTTTATATCGCTGTTGGTCTATGATCTCTCGAATATTTTTCTAATTGTATATTCTAATTTTTATAAATATATTTTATGGACTTGTCTATTCTTTTGTTTTTAAATTTGAACATTGTTTTCATGGATATCTGTTTCATTTGTTTTTTAAAAAAATTGAGCATCGTTTACTTAGTTGATTTGATGATAATAAAATATGACTATCGTTTACTTGGCTATCTTTGATGATTATAACGTAGTTCATTTGTTTAAAAAATTTTGAACATCATTAATATGGCTTACTTTGACGATAGTAAAATAGTTCATTTGTTTATATACATGGCTTACTGTGATAAGTTTTATTTTGTATTGTTTTGCGTTAATATTTAAATTAAAAGTTAGATAAAAAATAAATTTAATTTAATATATTACGCCTAGATTTAGGCAACTCATTTGACTTGTCCCTTTTTGCAATTTTGATTCAAATAATATATTCTGTAATTAGGTAATATAGACTTCATATTGCCTTATTAAACACTAGTGTATAATAATACTGCATAGTTGCACAGAATGATTGAAAATTATTCAAGAATAGTATGAATTTGCTTTAAATAGTTATTTCATTTAATATTTTTTTTATATATAACAGTAATTTACTGAGAACTAATAATTAAATAAGCAACAATTAATAATTAATGAACAACAGTTAAAAAGAAATTAATTAAAAAGTAAATAACTCGTTCACAGCTTTCAAAATAATAATTTCGCTCGTAAACTGATAACTTATACAGTTGAGTCTTATTAGCATGAAAATAATCGCTAAAATTCCCATACATATTTACGAAATTAAGTCACACGTGTACCCAAGTTCACGTACGACTATGTGTTGTACCGCTGCTCGGAAGACGATGAAAATACGAAACGGTACAGTTCTAAAATGCCGGTACCCCAAGCGGTACTCCAACTGACACTTGTAGGTTAAGAAATTCGCTCAGCTCACAATCAGTTGTACAGCGCGCGCTAAGATCATAGACGTCAGGTGCCTTAGCGTAATTCAATTGTTACTTTAAATTGATTGTAGTGATTCGATTTTTTTTTGTTTGTTTGTTGTATTGATTGATTTTTTTTTTTCGTTTGTGATGTTTTAATTAATTTAAATTTATTTTATGTGGAATATAATTTATTATTTATTTATTTTATTGAAGGATATTTAAAAAAGTAAGTAGGCGTATATTTTGTTTTTGTTTTAAAACACATTTTGTTTTTTCATTACCTACTATATTTTTATCATTTAAATTATGTGAAAATATATTATATTTGACATTCAAAATTTCTGTAAAGAAAACTAACATATATCACTAGATCTGTGAAGCGAAAAAGAGAAATTTTTTCCCTAACAAGAGTAAACAATGCAATAGGAGATATTTATTTTAAATCTCTCTAAATTTTACTTTTCTATAACAATGTGTGATAATGAAAGTATAATAAACAAATCTCATAATTTAATTAGATAGCTATTATATTTAGTTAATTATAATTTATTTCTGAATGTATTTATGGTTTTGTAAAAAAAATGTTTAACGCATTGATGAATATTTTCACATTTTATGCAGATTTTTGCGTTCTGATAATAATTACAGGGTTATTGCATATTTTCTATTGTTAATTAATTGTAATTTGCATTTTTATTATAAAAGTTTTTAGAAATTACTTTCATTTTTAATAAATTTAGATAGTTATTTTATTTTCCAAAAATGTTGTTTTTTTAATTAATTAATAACAAAGAGCGAAAATAAATTAATTTATTAATATTTTTATTTAATTAAAGGATTGGTAACATTGATATTTTGACAATTAACAAAGTAATTAAAGTTATTGAGTTAAATATTTAATTTCAAAAGCGTAATAAGTAGTAATGCAAAAATTGCAATGATTTTTTCACGGTTGGAATAAAAAAAAAATTGTCGCATTAATTAAAACAATCAATATTACTAAGAATGCGGAAATTAATAAGAAATAAATAAGTCTTATTACATATCCTTATGAATTAATAAAGCAAGTATAAAATAATAAACTCAGTAGCGCACATGTATTTTTAGTATTTCGTAAAATAAAACCTGTTTTCTACAGATTTTAATGTCATATTATTAATTTATTAATAGCAGTGTTTTGTTTCTGGATAAAACAAAATCTATTGATGTTTACCGTTGCTTAGCAACCTTACAAGATGACAGTTAGTAAACAGTATTTGTATGTTTATAAAACTTAAGTTTTTGACCTCTGTTCAGTAACTTATTTCTATTTTGTTCTTAGATTATCAGTGGTAGCGTTAAGTTATAATTTTTACGATTTAAAAAAAAACAAAAAGTGAAAATATTTTAAGTAATGTAATAAAAAACAATTGAACAAAGTACTTTCTTTTTAATTAATTAATTTAATTAATTTGTTAGAAATTACTAATTAAATAAAGAAAGCGTATATTGTTTTAAATTTATACCATTATTAGTAATTTGGCAAATACATTTCTTAATTAATAGGGAAGTTAAAATTAATCCCGCCGTCACTGGCTCCACCAGGTGGTGTTTACCGAACGGTTACAACGTCGTATTCGAGGAGTTCCTTCACACGATAGATATAAAGTACTATAACTGTTTTTCTATTCGTTGTTCGTTCTAAACTTTACACATTTGCAATTATCTTACTTGTATATTATTTGCTTCGTCGATTTTTCCGATTGACTTATCGACATTGCATTTTATAATTCCCTCCGCGCAATATAAAACAAAAGCTAGTATGAATCTTTTGTTTTTTGCTTATTTTGACGGATAACTAGATATTGTTTTGTTTTTCCTATTCGCGCTACCCTGATTATTTAATGTGTTTGACCGACTGACAGATAACTAGATGCTGTTTTGTTTTTAAATTATAATTATCATAGGTACATATATGATAGAAATCCAGATATTCTTTTGTTTTTACTATTAGCTACCCTGATTTTAAGTAATATAATTATTAAATGTTTTAGCTTGACATATAGTCAGATATTGTTTTGTTTCTAAGACTAGGTATCATGATTATAATAATTGAATGTTTTTTTAACTGATTGACAGATAACTAGATATTGTTTTGTCTTAACTAATAGATAAATGTAACTATTAAAATCATTATTTTTGTAATTTACTATTAATTTTACATTGAGTAACCGCAAAATAATTTACCGATAGTCAAGGCATCTTAGATATGCTCGAAGGAAGCAGAAAATATAGACAAGATTTTAAATGCATTTAGTTTTGAATTAATGTTGTAATTATTATCATTTAAATAGCTGTAATTTTGTGCTTTCACTTAAAATGTACCAAAAATTTTTCTTCTATTGTTTTATTGTACTCAATTTAGTTTTCATTTTTTTTTACAATTATTTACTTAAAGGAAAATAAGTGAAAAGTATGCAATAATTAAAAAAAATACAAGTCATGCGTGCATACAAATATGTGAATTGGCAAATTTTTTTATATTATTAATAAAAATAATGTACAAATGTAAATCAAGTAGTCTGGTATTGCACGTTTACGGGTTTCACTTGTTCTTGTGAAATTATTAATTACTATGGTGAAAATATGCAAATGTTTTTTTGAAACAATAGACGAACGGAGAGCGGATGCATCCTAATTATGAAGTTTTCCTGTGCGATAATACTCTCCTCTCTTTATTACTAAGCCATATATCTTGTCTTTAAATATTAGCAAACAAGTTTTCATTATTTCGTTAGTGTAACATTCTTTTGTTTTTAATGGTGTACCGTTATGAAACGGTTCCATATTTACTGAATGTGACTTATTACTCTAAAAATAAGTAGTTTTGACATTTTTTTTTTAATTACTTAATTTCATAAAACGTGTTATTTAAAAATTATGACCAATAAATCTTTGTTTATTTATATTAGAAGTATATAAAACACGTTTAACATGAATGTACATGTTTATAAATAACAACATAGCTTTTATATATTTTCAAAAGATGGCGTTTCGTGTCGAACTTATATCGCGAGAGATCTATTAGTCGTTGATTCAATAATAGGTGCAAACTAACTTGTTGAATCTAAGATCATACTTCACAGGATCATTTCTGTAGTATATCTTCACAAACTCTCTACTCAAACGTGGAGTTGTTGTAACCACGATGAGGAGACACAGCTTTGTGCCTTGAGCGTGAGGCGGATTATCAAACTGTACTGTGTGCTGTTTGATGATCATCGATGATCGTTCACCCTTTGGCTTGCCAGAGGGCAGGGGTGCAAAGCAAGCTGAGTGGCTTTTTCAGATAATCAAAACATAGCTATTTATTTGTGATTCATTAGGAATACTTCTTGATATTATTAATAAATAGTTTAGTTATAGACCAGTAAATTACGCTTAAAATTGCATTTAGGAAAGGCAAAATTTATTTTATAATCATATAAAAGTCTGTCACAAAAGTTTGAGTTTCCGGGGATTGGGGCGAGCCTATTTGGCCCAATTTTGAAAATAAGGGTGAAATCAATTTTTTAGATTATCTTGGAAACTATAAGTGTTACAATTTTTGTTAAAAAATTTTTGTTGAAATAATTATAATAAAAAAGTTATAAACAAAAATAGATGTAAAATTATGCAATGAATGCACTTTAAGAGCAATATCTTTTTTATTTCTTTTATTATATTATAGAAAATTTGCATCTGAGCTTTTTTTTTTTGTAAAGCCTTTTTCAATTAATAATATGATATACTAATATATTCAGTTTTTATTATATTTTGATGCGTTTTCGTTCCTAAAAGTTGGGCAACATAACATAACTAAGAAATTGTTCAATTTTAAGCAAATGTATTGAAATGTAGATATATCTTAAAATAACTTGATTCTAATTATTGTAATTTTGTCTATTTAAACCAAAATACTAGATTTTTCATTTTAACAGAAGTTTTAATATAAGAAAATATCAAAAATACATAAATAATTGTTTCTTCATTTATTTATTAACTTCAAAAGAACATTTTAGATTATAAATTAGTTATTATCAGGTATAAAACATATTGTATATAATCAATAAAAAGAATTGAATTTAAATTCTTAATGAATCTACGAAATATTATCTAGATATGTTAAATTATTAATTTAACATCTTTTAAGTATATAATACTCAAAAGTAACAATGTTATGTCAGCGATAAGCGTATATGATTACAAAATCCGATAGTGAAATATGAGAAGTTAAAGAAATCAGTGTCCATACGACGGTCAAGGCTACCTTGTCCCGTTGAACGAGTCACCTATTTTCGCTGTAGCAATATGACGCAATCTTTAAAAAATCGCTTATAAGGCAAGGTGAACGTGCCACAACTGTCAATGACCTTATAAAGCAAAAATTCTCAGACTAGAATCTAGCAAAAGTGCCTAGAATATTATAAAAACTAATTTCTATTACCGTAAACTTAAAACTTTTTTGTTTTTAACTTACAGATCCACTTTCAATGCGGTTTATCTCATTATTATTATTACTTTTTCTTCAAAATGGAGGAACCGACAAATTGGTACCGTCTTTACGGTTTCCAATTATTTCGCAAAATAGAATTATGCATGTTAATGCTACTTGTAATGCTACTAATATGAATATTACTGTTTTTATGGAGAAACCTTTTAAGGGTTTACTAGCTGCGAAAGATTTTTCGCAAGAATGTAAAGTTATTGGTAAGTTTTATTAAAAATAATCTCCCCGACGGGGAATCGAACCCCGGTCTCCCGCGTGACAGGCGGGGATACTTACCACTATACTATCGAGGACTTGTAACCCGATATCCCTCATCAAGTTCAAGAATTCATTTAAACTATTAAATATATATAATAAATAAAATTGTTATTATTTATTACACCTTTCAAAACCTTATTTTTATTTGTTTTAACTTAAAATTTTAGGTTCCCAAGACGATAGACTAACAATTGAACTCCCAACATCAGGTTGCGGAGTAAGAATGAGTAAAAATATAACAGATAACTCGCTGTATTATTCTGTGATGCTGGTTGCACAGCAAGATAAATTCTTACGGCAAATAACAGACCAAGAAAAAATGATACGTTGTCGATTAAAAGACGGGGCATTATCGCTAAAAAGTGAACCAATGTTTGAGGCATTAAAAACTGAAATGAATCAGTTTGAAGTTAAAGATTTTCGGTATATTTTAAAACTAATGTAATTAGTTTTTTTATTGATTAAATTAATTGTTTTATAGAACTGGTCGGATGAGATCTGGCTGGAAACATGATAAAATGTCTGGAGAATTATTGGATAGGGAATTAGAAACTGTTTTAGGGGCTGCTAGGGCTTGGATGGAAATTCTACCGATTGAAAGTAATGAAAATTCTGATCGGGTACAAGTCGGAGAACCTACTATGTTAGCGGTGAAGTCAACGCTACCAGGTAAATATTTATTAGTTTTGCGATTGTTTCGTAGATGTCACTGGTAGTCAAATTTATTTCATACATACGCTTCAAAACATAATCATATATATGCCATGTAAATAACGCTACCTGTCCTTCTTCCACCAATTCCATTCAATGCAAGTCCACGCCGGTTTTTATTACAATTTACAAAATATGAAATTAAATTCTAGCTGGAATTGGTTGGCGCGTTGTCGATTGCACAGCTCACGATGGCATCGGAGAAGTATCTCAACGATTATTAGATTCTGTTGGATGCCCTTTAGACATTTCAATATTACCGGCGTTAAAAATAACAGAACCAAAATTATTTGGTAATCGAGGTACCTCGGTAACATCAATGCGCCATCAGGAAGCTATCGCTAGCTTTCCTGCATTTAAATTCCCTGATCGAGATAGATTACATGTTACTTGTGCATTGCAACTTTGCAGAGGAAAATGTTTAAAGGTAATTATTAAATGATAAATTTATTAAAGGTCACACATCACTACATGTTATAACAAGTATTTTATTTGTTTTTGTTAAAGGTAAACTGCAATGAAACTGATAACGCAAATCGGGTTCCTCGCTTGATGCCGAAAGGGGAACCAGGCGAAATTTTGGACCGGCTGGAGGTGTTCAACAGCGTCGAGGTCCTGGCTCCCGGGATTGAGCTCGACGATCCCAGAAATCCAGACGCTGCCAATTCAGGTTAGATTTTTTTTCTTTTTTATTTATTTATTTATTTAAAATTTGGTTCAATAACATTTTTACTAAATATTAAACTTTTAGATTTAAATAAATATTTTTGCATCTATATTTCAGGTGTTACATAAAATATTGAACCAAGTTTAATTATATATTTCTGCATCAAAAAAATCTATGCTTTCTTTATTTAAACTTCATCTTTTGTAAATATTTAATTTCAAACCGATCGACAAATAAAAAAAAATTGACAGTATTGTTTCCCGTGTGATTTATCATCACCACAAATAAATATTGATCTATTTTTATAAATTTCGCGGTCGAATACCGAACACCGGTTACAACTTGCTTAACCAAGTGTAACAATTCTTTGTTCATCAAATCTAATCAAAATTTTTACCATTCAAATGTAAAATACACAATAAAATAATTACAATTTAATTGATATATTTATTCATCCAGTTAAAACAGGTTTATATTGACAATTTGGACAATGTTGCTTGGATTGTTTTTATTCTTTTGTTTATATAAAATATATTTTGCGCATGTGTTGAAGAATAAATTATATAATAATAATGTGAACTAAATATTCTATGCGTTACGGTTAAATAAATAAATTTTCCGTTATGTTTTAAGTAAATTGTAACATTTTTATGTGATAAAATTTTGCTATTAATGTACTGTTACATCTTACATAATTAATAAACAATTTTAAAGATTGTATCTTAAAGTAACATGTACGGAAATCAATTTTTATATTAATTCTGCTTCAAAAATTAAAATATTAGGTTAGTTTCTTTCTAGTCGGCATTATTTTTTTTTCTCAGCACTTATTCTATCTGGTACTCAGGACTTACAAAAAGGTATTCTTCTTATTATTACGGTCAAGCAACAACGTCTAATGAAAATAATTAATTTTCAGATAGTAAACAACGTTTTACACCAGTTTTACATATTCCTGGTGATCGGCCATTTTGTGTATCACCAAATAAAATGGCGATAGCATTTTGTATTTTAGGATTAGTGTTTTTAATCGCTGTTATTGTAGCATTGTGTTCTCTTATGAGGGCAAGAAGAACTGGTAATCGTATGCCTTATTATACCAGAAGTTTATTTTCTTCGAGCAGTGGCGGCTCGGGGTATGGGGGCAGTAAATTATTGTTACATGAAAGTCCTACAATGGGACAAACTAGACATTGGAGAATTTTATAACTTTTTAAATAAAATATGGTTGGGTTGAGAGGGTTTTTTTATAAGTCTGACTTTGGGGTTGTTTTAAAAGAATAATAAACATATCATAATACAAAAATATTTATTCAACATAACATATAATAAATAAAATTTAATAAATAATATTCAAATAATTATTTATTAAATTTTTAAAAATTTGT
>NEEE01004369.1:3338-13353 GCA_002278615.1 Pogonus chalceus | reverse complement strand
AATATTTAATGCGGTATTAATTTCTTTCTGATATTTATACATTCACTTCTAACCTAAATCTTATATTAATCCAAAATATTTGCAGATTTTAATTCACATGTGTATACTGATAACACATGGACACATATAACTTTCAATTTAATTCATAATACATGAATAATTTATAATAATAAATCATTAAAATTTAAATTATAATATTTGTGAAAAATAGAGCAAAAACAAACAAAAAAATTGAAGGTGTAAATTCTATTGTTTTATTTCAAATTTTATAAAAATTGAAACGGAAAACAATTGACAGTATACATTGTTTGAAATATTAAATTATAATTTTTAAATTAATTCGTTACACTTGGAATATTATTACATTTCTAAAATGTCAACAAGCTTTCCCTTATCGTTAATGTTCCTGTATTTTACTTCATATAATTTTATTATCATAATAAAATAAAAGTTGCTTGTTTTTCATAATTATTTAAGTATATAGGTAGTTTAAAATAATGATGCTTTAAAGATATGCAATAAAATATAAATTATATATGACAAAAATTAATTTTAATTTCAGAATATCGATACTTGAACAACAATTTATACATATTATTTATTATTCTAAGTAATAAATAATTATGGAAGTTATTGTCAATCAAAATACTGTTCGAAATAAAGTACAAATAATTTATTGTGAATTAGTACATAGCACAGCCGGCTAGATGCGCTATTAGCGTATTATCTGACGTTTAATGTTTGTACTAGTGAAGTTTGGTTAATAAAATGTCAGGTTTCACAGAAAGTGCTTTAGTTAAAAAACTTTTAGATTTAAATGCTTCTCAACAAAGTATACAAACATTATCATTATGGTTAATTCATCACAGAAAACACCATCAATTGATAGTTAAAATATGGTACAGAGAATTATTAAAAGGTATATAAATATAAGTTAAGTTTACCGACAATTTTATTATAAATATTAATTTTTCAACAGCCAAAGAGAGTCGCAAACTAACTTTTATGTACCTGGCTAATGATGTTATTCAAAATAGTAAAAAGAAGGGCCCAGAATATACGAAAGAGTTCGGGAATGTTCTGAAAAAGTCATTTGATCATATGTCTTCGGTGGGTTATGATGAAAAAACTAAAAATAGTTTATTAAGAGTATTAAATATTTGGGGTGAACGAGGTGTTTATGACGCTAAACAAATAGATGATTTTAAACGAGCGTTTGGTAAGCTACGAATACACTTTTTTAAAACATAACCTATAAATTGAATTTTGTTTTTGATAAGAAGCATCGGCAGAACAACCGCCTAGTAAACGATCAAAAATTGAAAATCATGATAAACATGAAAAACATGAAAAAACAAATCAAAAGAAAAAAAGTCCTAGTGTTAGAGAGAAAAGAAAATCAGAAAATGAAGTTACTGTTGAGGTATTTTAATAATTTTTAAATTTAATCGGTAAATAAATTAATTTTGATGAATGTAGGTCGATGGTACAGTTGAAACTCATATTACATTAAGTCCTCATACACCTGCTGGTGACCCACCTGAACCTGAAGAACTAATAAAAGCTCTTCAAGAGCTTGAAAATTCAGCATCTAGTGATGCTGCTGTTAGAGAAAGAATTGCTAATTTACCACCTGCTGTTTCTGAAATATCTTTGTTATCTAAATTAGAAGGTATTTTTAATATAAATCATGTAAAAAAATATATTTCATATATATTTTAATTCTTAGATAAAGAACAAGCAGAAAATTTAAGTAAACAAGTAAACGATGCTGTTAATTTATTGACTGAATATAATCAAAGACTTAATAGTGAAATGGATAATAGGAAAAAAGTTGCAACAATGCTTAGAGATTTTTTGCAAGCTCAGAAAGAACTTTTAGTTCAAGCTGAGCAAAGGCTTGAGGTGTGTATTATTATCAATAAACAAAAAAACTGTGATATTATGTATATAATTTTATTATTTATTAAAATAAATATTGGTTAAAGGTATTTAAATTTTTAATTTAATAATAATACCTATTTACAAACATTTTTTTTTTTCTATTTTACGTGCATATATCTAAAAAAATATATTTATTTATTTATTATATTTTTGATTAGTTGCCCAAAAAGCATTTTTTCAATTTATTTTTAATCCCTTATGCTAATAAAAATTAAAAAATAATTATTTCATTACAATCGAAATTATTTAAATATTATTGATTTCAGGAGTACACAGATAAATTAACAAAAATATACGCCGTTAGACAAGAAGTTAAATCTCATATTCAAAATTTACCAGATTTAACGCAACTACCTGATGTAACAGGCGGACTAGCACCATTGCCGTCCGCCGGAGATCTCTTTAATTTGAACTGAGTAGCCTTTATCGCCTTAGCAAAAACATATGACTTTATTTGTAAATCATTTAAATTATATTTTGAATAATGTAGTTAAGAAATTTGATGATAATAACGGGCACATGATTTGCTGTTTTATAAAGTGCATCAAATTATCTGTATAAATATATACAGATTAATAAAATTATAATCGAATATCATTTGATTTAGAAGTATTTAATTGAAATATAATAAATATATATTGCAATAATGAAATGTCTAAATATAATGATCAAATGATTTTCGATGTTACTTGTAAGTTTATTGTTTCATTGATAATGTAAAGAATGTATTTTATATGATTAACTGCAAGTTTTATTGAATAAACTATGAATAAATAAAACAGTTTTTATAATTATTTGTAAATAAATATCTACAGTTTTGTTCTTTTCTTATTTTTTATATTTTTAGCGATAATTTTCTCTATGTGATAATCTTCCTATTTTAAAACGTGCATATACCTAACCTTTAAAATGAAATATTTGGTTAATTATGAATTAAACTTCAATTATTTTTTATTGTTATTCAAATATAATGCTATACTTTATATTTTAAAAGTTTTAATATTTCTTATTGAAATCAAATAGTTGACTTAAGTACAAAAATAACGGTTAACAAAATTACGATGCTAGTGCAACACGCTATTTTGTTTCATGTTAATACAACTATACTAGCATATAATATGGCGTCCATATAATCCAAAATATTTTTAAAAATTATTTTGCAACTACGTTACTAATGACAAATTCAAAACCAAATTCGTGCATATTCACATTTATTGATTGTTTAATTTAATATTAAAAACAAACACGTGTTTTTTTAATTGAATTAATTACTTGTAATTTAATTTATCATAGAATTAGCATTTCCCAACCATTGTTCAAGAAACAACAATACATTAGGAACATTAGATTGCGGAGACATTTTTGCTGCCATTACCAACTTTGACCATGCATCTCTGTTAGCCATTAAATTAGATTTCGTGAAAGTAACTGGTTGTTGCCCGCTTACAGGATATCCACTTATAATACAAGGGGTTTCCCCGGGTTGTAAACTTGATTCGTACAAATTTCTATTATCCACCGGCAAAACTTGATCAACTTTTTGGTCCATACTAACAGCAAGCACCCATTCTCGAATATCATCATGAATTCGGGGTTCATCTTTGAGATATAATTCCGCTGGTAATGGAATACTAGACGGGAAATCGGTTTGACCTAAGTCCGAATGGTCCAAAAGCTGTGTTTCACCTTCTTCAATTGCATCGCAGACGTCTAGATAATGGTTCAAAAAGACAAAAGCTTCTGATTCCCGGCCTTGATTCCTTAAATCAATCCCAGCCTCATAAAAACCTTTATCAGCTGGAAGAATATCTGTGTAGCGTAATAACGCTGTTGATAATTTAACTCCGATTAGTCCTAATGATTGTACTTCTCGGCACGCTGAGCGCAAAGCGTAAAAATGAGTTATTATCAAAAGTGTGCGGAATTGAAGTTTGACTTGAGTGTTAATTTCATCGTTTCGGGCCAACCCAGATTCCAGTTCGAAGAGAACTCTTCTTAATTGAGCCCATATATTGTAATTATCAGCGATTCCAGGCATTGCAAATATATCCAAACAAATTCTGGTGTAAATATTGAAGTTTTGTGAAGTTGCCGGAGCTCCATGTTCAACGTAAAGTGCGAGTGCTTCAAGTGAATAACCATCACGTAATAATTGTGAAGCATTTAATGCTACATATTTGTGAAGAACTGGAATACTGTGAGATTTCGCCTTTTCTAAACATCTTGCCCATTGTCCTTGCTCTGCTAGGAGGTCCAAAGCTCCAATAATATCTGAAATTATAACATAAAAATAATATAATGTAGGAGATGAAAGAGATAAATGAATTAATACCAATATCAGCAAGTTGTTCCACGTTCCCTTCCTTCTTCAAACTTTCTTTATATTTCCCTTCAACATAACTCTCATAAGCTGGTTCCAATTCCCTCGCAATTTTCCGTGCTCTTCCCCAATCCTCGACAATAATAAACGAATCAATGGCTTCTTTCATCATATCAACACTTAAGAATAATTGAGCCGCGGTTGTGTTTTCTTGAATTTCCATTAGTTTTGGAGCTAAAATTTTGGTCACATCCAAAGCTTGTTGGTCAACTAGAAATTTATTGACCAAATCTGCTGCTCTTAGAAGAGCGCGCCGTACTATAGATGGATCTGCAATGTCATTGTTAACTTGTAGAAGACAATCAATTGCTTGACGATATTGGCCTGCTTGGGTCCATTCATTTGCTCGGGATAGTAAAGTTTCTAGATCTGTAGTTGTGCCTTTGTTATGCTCTGAACGGCTATATTCCGCTTGAAGTGATGGGAGTAGCGTTGGGAGGTAATCTTTACAGACTCGTAATGCATCTACCCACATTCCAGAATTTTTATACTTTTGCACAATTAGCTCAGGAACTTGAGCTCTCAACATCAGAGTCTCGTACTCGGAAAATTGCTTCTCAGAGAAGCATTGTTCAGCCTGAGCTTGTAAAACTTCAGGCACAGCTTCAGGAATCTTCGTTTCCGCAATCCTTAAAGCATTAACCCAATCAAGACTGTGCGTGTACATCAAGACCGCTTCTTTCGGTTTTCCGGCTAAGATAAACTCCGCTTCAGCCTCAGAGAATTTTCCATCATCTTCCAGCGCCATTGCATATTTATAATGAACATCAGTTGCTTTACTTGATAAATTCTTACAAAGTTGAAAGGCGAAATCGAATTGATATGTTTCACAGGCGTAATCGATGCATGATTCAAGGAGCCCGTATTTTGTGAGAAGTTTAATTGCGGGATCTATGGGTAGGCTTCGTGCCCATAAGTATGCGACGTGGTTGGCTGCAGTTTGGCCACCGTTTTGTTTTGCTACGCGATATGCTTCTTCCCACATTGATGCAGATCTTTATTTGAATCATATAAAATTGAATTTACATTATTAAGATTAATTGAAATGAAGTAGGAAATAAAAATATATTGATGATACATTCATTTCAATAAAGAATATATATTAATTTTTAATATGAAATAAATAAATTGATAATAATTATGTTGAATGACTGACTAATAAATGATAAAACTGACCTATACATATTTAATGCAGCTTTCCATTCATCTGCAGCCAAATAATGTACTTCGGCAGCTCTGTGCTTCCCCTGGGATTCCAGCTGTTGTCCCAAATGTAAATGAGTTGTGTTCAATAAATCTGGATGATATCTTTCAACTAAACGAATCATACTTTCGAACTGGTCATGTCTCTTGTACATTCCAATTGCCAAGTCTGGTTCATTTATGGATAAATATAGTTTTTCAGCTTCACGATATTTTCCGTTTGTTTCAAGAAGTTGTGCTTGTTTTACGTACATATTGGTCACTTCGTTTTGGTCAAGATATTTCGAGGCTATACGATGTGCTTTTTCCCATTGACCCGCTTCATTGTACATTTCGACGGCTTCGCGGTATTTTTCTATTGCAAGGAAAAGGCGCTCTGCTGTTGCGTAATCCTACAATTTTTAAATAAGAAAAACCTCAAAAAATTAGTCTTGAATAAAAACAGATGATAAAAATTATACCTTAGCAGTAGAAAAATGTTCAGCTAAAGTTTCATAATATTTAAGGACAGATTGTGTATCATCAATAACTTGAATAATATGAACGGCTTTCTTCCATTGTTTAGCGCCAACAGCAGCATCAAGAGCTTTCCTAGTTCTTCCCGCTTCAATGAAATGATTAATCGCATGATCTAATTGATTATTTCCAACTAAATAATCGCCCCATTCCTCTTCAAGTACGATAACCCTTTCCGGAGCAATATTCCTCGCTAATTCAACAGCTTTATTCCAAACGTTACCTTTACGGTAACATTCCAGGGCCAAATCATTTTTATTTAATTTCTCGTATATTTCTGCGGCTGATTCAAATAATTCACTTTTGAGTAGTTTTTTAATGACTGTTGCAATGAGTACTTCATTTTCAAGTAATTCAGATTGTTGGATGATTAAATTGGCTGCTCGAATTGGACGGTTTGATTTTAAATAAAGGTTTACTGATTGTTCATAGTCACCACGTTCTTCTAAAATTTGACCGGCTTTATCGTTTTGACCTGTTTCTAATAACATTTGCATGTATTCGTCTTTTAGTTCTGTTAAATTTGGATATCCTCGACGTTCTGCTAATCTAGAAGGAAAAAAATACTTTTCTAGAAACGGAAAACAAAAAGTATCATTTTCTTTAAAAATCATAATATAGAAATGAAATACCTTAAAAAAATAAAGAGGGTTACGATGATAGATAGAATAAGAAATATAGATATAAGAGAAGAACTAGGAATGAAACCGATAACTGAGTGGAGTCACCTGATAAGAATGAACGAAAAAATACCGATTAAAAAGTTCTGGACAATGAAAATAATAGAAAAAAAAAGAGGAAGAGGAAAATTAAAAGAGGACTGGGATAAAATAATAGAGAACACATTGAAAAAAAAAGAGATTAAAAGGGATAAAAAAAAATGGGTAAATAATAATAAAAAAATGGATTTAATTAATGTTTGCAAAAAAAGAATTGATTTTAATATCAAGTTAATTCTGATAAAAAGACATGGTATATTCAGTCATTTAAATAATTAAATAAAAGCATTTTTTCGCCATGTTTAAATAAATTTGCTTATATAATAAATTTTTGTGGTTTCGTTACATATGTTTTGAATATTTCAATATGAATTGATTGAATAACATCTGTAATATAAAATAAAGTAAAATAAAATAAAAAATATACTTAGTACGTAGTACTGGAAAGCCAATCTAAATACTTGTTTCATATCATTTACACATATAGTATTGGTGATGTTCTCTAAGACATAACAACGTAACATTGAATTTCTTAAGGTGTGTGTGTTTTCTGTGAATTTATATATGTACAGGTAATTGAAATTATTCATTTACTCATTAGTGATTGTGGTTACCATTTATTTATGTTTGTTTTTGTATAAACAATGATAAGCAAAATATCTAAATTATAACTATAAATATACAGGTGAGAACTAAAAAATTTTAAATTACTTTTAGAAATAATTTTCGGTTCCTTTTTCATGGACTCAGTTTATTCTAATTATAAATACATTTAAAGTAATTTATAATAAACTTCAAGTTATAAGAGATCTCGACTAAATTTATAGAAAATAATAAATTTTGTTAAATATAATAGCAAAATTCTTAAAAGAAATAATAATAAAAAAAAAATCAAATAAATTTAGTTTATAATAAATCTAAGACATTCTAAAAAGTCAACACTTGCCGCTTGTTAGCTTTTATCTTTTTCATCTTCTTATGCAACTACATTGTTTCGTGGTATCTTGCAAATTTAAATTCTAAACTTACCCTAGAGCATCAGTCCAACGATGCAACATCTTATACATTTTAATAGCACCTTCTAAATTACCATGCTCCAAATAAATATTCTCAGCAGTAACTAAATCATTAGATAGAATTGCTAATCGAGCCCAAACTTCTGGACACGATCCAGGGCTAATGCCATGTGTTTTTTCATATTCCTTTGCAATATTATCAGTAACTTGTAGGAAATGTGTTTTGGAAACATCACCAAGAGCTGCATAACAACGTTCAGCTAATTTTAAATTTTGTATTCCTTAAATTAAAATGTTTATTAAAAACTATATTTAGATATTCTAAAAATAAATTGAGTAAAAAGAATTATTTATCTGTAAGGAAGTTGAAAAAGTGTATTTTTAAATATAATAATAAACTTTTTGTCACTCGCGTGTTAAATTTATTAGTATTTCTAAGAAACGTTTCGAAAAATTTCATTGATAATTTTTTTTTGTTTTGTTTGCATTTCAATTACGATTTTACTTTGCTTTGATTATTTTTCCAACATTTTTTACTATATACACTCGTTATTTTAAACTTCATATTTTACAAAAGGTCACATTTTTAACGACTCAAATTTTATACATTTTTTTATTGTTTAAGTAAATATATACAAGAAATTTTATGCCGTAAGTTTTAGGTATTTAAGTTGTTCAGAATTAAAATATGTTTTCAATGAGCCCCTTTTTAATTATATACGACGATCCTATCACGAGAGACAATTAATACTTTATGTTTTCTAAGATTCAAATACTGCGAAACTTATTTTGAAATAAAATGAAAAATTATAATTAATACGAATAAAACTCAAATGAATGATTTCATCGATATTTTTAAATATTTAGATAAGATTACAGAGAAATTCATAAATTGTTTAAAGATAACAATTTTATTTTTCCTCTTTCTTGTGATAGGATCTAATAAAATAAATTAACTGAAAATGAATTGTTATTGTATTAAAATGTTAATTGAACGAGTTATTTTGCAATTAAAATACAAAAATATAATAAATAAATAGTAGATTTACCTAAGGCAATGTTAGCTAAATTATGCCACATAGCTTCAGCCTCCGGTTTATCACCAATAGTTTCCAGAAACAAAACAGCTCTTCCATAATCATTATCATGGATAGCGGTACCAAATTCAACTAAACCTTCATCCAGTTCATACGTATAAGTGTGATGTCCATCTTGTGCAATTGCTTCAGTTTTGCCTGCTTCTCTGATAACTTCCAAAACTTCACCTCGAACTGGAATAACAGTTGGGTGATCGGGTAAGTCAATATTGTACCAGATTATAAGATTTCCTGTAGCCTGAGCTACTGCTACGTCACTTCCTGTTACCCATTGTACAAAACTAACTCCACTAAACATACAAAGTTTTTCACCTATAAATAAAAATTTATATTATATTTTGCATGTGCAAATATGCAAAAATAAAGTAAAAATACCTGAAGCTGTATCAATAAGCATAAGTCGTTGTTTTTTATCTCTAAATAATAATTTATGTCCAGTTTCACTTAATTCCAACCAATCAATTTTCGAATCATGAGAAACTTGACAAATTGAGATTCCATTGACTAAATCAACAATACAAATTGTTTTCAAATCTAACAGATACGCGAGTTTTTTATTCTCGTAATTTTGTTTTCTCTCATTCAATCGAACACTTATCAAATGCGGATTTGCAAATTCTGTTCGTACTGAAGCTAATATGGAATTCTCGCCGTATTCAATTAAAGATAATTCACCGGCGTTAAATACAAGACAAACTGTTACATTATCGAAATAAAATTTTTCATGTTGTCCTGAGCTGTTCCATGGTACCTAAATATATTCATTCATTAGCAACTATTTCATAATGAATGAATTGATTTTCCTTGTACGTGTTATCGTGTTATTTTACCTCACTTAATAGATTCTGTTGAAGATCACCAATAAGTAAGGTATCATCAGTCCTAGCAACAAGATATCTATCGCGTCCCATAATGCGAACGTCATCAATTTCTCGGCCAAGATGCGAACGTAGAACAACACCACGTCCGGCATCTTCACCAAGTGGTTTTACAAGCACTTGGCTCGGTCCAACGAAAGTTAATTCGAATTTATCTTTCCAAATAGTTCGACGTAATACTACAAACATATTTAACAAACAATTTACATTATTTACGTGATTAGAATTCAAAATTTCTTGTTATTTACTTAAAAACACGTAG
>NEEE01004350.1:16951-28810 GCA_002278615.1 Pogonus chalceus | reverse complement strand
TTCGATAGCAACAAACCAAGGAAAAAAAATTTAATTTTTATAATAAATTTTTTTAGATACTTATTATAATTATTTGAGAAAATTTTAGATATTTTCAGAAAATCAAAAAAATAAAAACGCTTCAAAAGTATTTTAAAATATTAGTTAGAATTTTTAATTTTTGGAATAAGTTTTTTAAAGGGACACATTTAAATAGGTTTGTAAAAAAATTAATTCTTAATTTCTTTTGTATTTTTTAGGTTTTCTTTCCCTTATTCTATAGATTATTCTTTCTCAAAATAATAATATTTTATATATTTATATTATCACATATTTATTTTTCAAAATTATATAATATAATAGGCCTTATTGATTCTTCAGGATAACAAAAAACTTAATTTAAAAAACTTCGTAAAACACATACATATTTTTCTTTTGTTTTCCGCTATTATTCTTAATCTTATTCTTAGCCTATTGTTTTTTTAAGATAATATTTATCAAATTTCTTTACTTCAAAAACAAAAAAATGTTTTTATAACATTTACGGCCTTATCGACTCTTCAGGATAATATACGACTTATTGTAATTAACTTTTAGTTACTTTGAATAACTATTTCTCTTTTGTTTTCCGCCATTTTTCTCTACCTTTCTCAAAATATATATTTTTACATATTTTTAAGAAAGCATATATAAGAACATTTTTCAAAATTATTCGATTTATAAAAAAAAACTGCTATAACATTAAACTCTTGATTGGTTATTCAAAATAAAATAAAAAATTATTTGACAAGTGCCTGGATATTTTACAATTATTTAATTTAAGTTTTATTATATTTTCTTACATCCATATTATTTTGAATGATTCGCATACAGCCTTGTTAAATAAACATCGTATTACGAAAAACAAAAATTATATTTAAATAAATAACTAATAAAATAACAATAAAGCAGACAATTTACAACAATAAATCATGAAAATTTTCCACACAGAAATAAGCTTTTTAATATCTCATAAACTAAACATAAAATCCTAAAAAAAAAAAAACTAAAACGTAGTAGTAGTATCTAGTATTAAATAATCTAAGGATAATATTTATAGAAAAGGATCATCAAATTACCTTGACCTTCTGTGTAAGTTACTAATAACTTAATTAGCACATTTATCATTTGCTTTTAGATTTTTTATTGTAAAATTAGAGAACCAACGGACTTGTTTGAACAAGTCAACTAGTTAAAAAATTGGCACAGTTTATAACAATGAAACTAAATATTCTTTTGTTTTGTTTTATGTTAATTTTAATAGTAAAATCGGATTGTAGTCATAAATAATTATTAACGATAAAATGCATATTATTATAATAAGTAAAGATTTAAAAATTTAAAATTTAAATAATGAAGGTTGGTTATTTATTTTAAATATCGCTGTTTAGCAAGTATCAAGGATAGAATTTTAAATTTTATAATACATGAAATGAAATTTATTATTTTTTTAATGATTTAAGTTTTAAAATATATTTAAAACTTTCTCCGTGTTAAGATGTACATATTTTGAATAAAATATTAAATTTCCTTGTACCTCGTGGTACAAAGGTGATATATTATTTTTTCTTTTATTTTTATTTCAATTCTGGTTTGTTAGTATATTGAATTTCATATAAAAATATATTTTTGTACCGTTTACATCTTGTACAATTATATTAAAATATCAATAATTTCTTATTTAATTATATTTATTTAAATAATAAAATCCACTCTAAAAAATTTTACAAACAATGGCGTCCTTATAGTATTCGACAAACTTTGTGAAATATTTTTTTTTTCTATTGTATTATTGAAACAATATATCAAGTTTAGGAGTAGAATTTTTTTTAATTAGTTATTCAAACTTAGAAACTTGTGGACCATTTAACATTTTTCTAAGACAACGACCAGAAATACACGCATTCTTGATTACTAATGAATAACTTCTTTTTAATTGCCAAAAAGTGCTTCAAACACCTGGATAATCAAATTTAAATATTATCTAGCATTTATGGAATGTATTGGAAGAAATATTATAATAAGAGAGAGTCCTAACTTACAGGATGAATGGGGGAAAAGTTGAGCTGAACTACTGAAAGCAAAATGGCCTATCCAGGAAATATTTATTTTGATTTTTTTTTTTAAATTTATGTTAGAAATTAATAACTTGCCCAACTTGGACTGTGAAATTGGCTTTTGTTATTTTTGTATGAAGTTTGAATTTTTGATTTTATTCTATATTTTTCATAATATAATGATTTTAAATACATATACATGGCTACAAAAGATTAGCTTCTTTATAATTGCCAAAAATGCTTAAAATACCTGGATAGTCCTCAAATTTAAATGTTATCCAGTATTTATGGAATGTATAGGAAAAAAATAATACAATTAGACAGAGTTCTATTAAATAATCCCTGACTTACAAAATAAAATGAAGAAAAATTAAGCTGAGGACATCTTGACAAAATTTGGAAGCAAAATGGGCTAACCACAAAATATTTATTGTCTTTTTTTAAATTTATCTTGAGAATTATCAATTTGTCTGAGTTTGATTGTGAGACCGGCTTTCATTGTTTTTTGTATTAAGTTTGAATTTTTATTATGTTTTATATTTTTTATAAAAACAATCTCAAATATATATGCATGGTTTCTAAAGAATATCTATTCTATAATTGCCGAAAAATGCTGGACTGCCCCAAATGTTAATGTTCTAACAAATAAGTCCTGAATACAGGAAGTACGGAAAAAATTAAACTATCTTTTTGTAAATGAAACTAGAGACTCTGCAGCATATCCACAAAATATTTATTTTGAAAATTCTTTTATTTGTATTGAAAATTATCAATTTTCTCAACTTTGAATTTGAGATTCTGAAATCGAAGTTTGCTGTTTTTGAATTAATGTAAAATTAAATAAAAATAGAATAAGAATACTTCACAAATTTGAAGTATTGAAACTTAAAGTTTTGAGAAAGGCTTGCCCGACTTTCATTATTCAATTTAAACTCGAAATAAATATTATTAAAAACAATATAATTATTTATTTTGTTAATATTTGAAGAAAAAAAGTTTGAAATCGACTTTTGAATATATTAGAATTGATTTATTATTGCAATTCTGAAAATAATTTTTTATTAATACAATTAACCATTTAAGCACTTAAAATAATTTAAATATTTAAAGTACAACTTTTGAGAAAAGTTTGTCCGAGTGTCAGGGTAATCCATTGTATATCAAGTGTGCTGAAATAAATGAAAATAAAACAAAAAATAAATATAAATATGGACACTTACTTACTGGATAGCTGGATAAAATAATTGTTTATTCTCGCTTAAAATAAACAATCAAATATAAAAATCTAAGTTTAATAAATCAAATTGAACAAAAAGTATTAATCGTAGATCTGAACTTAATACGAAGAAAAAAAGAAAAAATGAAAGTAATAAGATGAAAATCAAAATGACACAACAAATAATATGGTTGAACAATAAACCATGATGATAAGAATAGACGACAAATAGAGGGAACGAACGAAGAAGTATAAGCATGATCTTAATATAGCAGCAACACGATACACGACTCACATTATTATGCAAACGTATTTTATTTGAAAATAAAGAGCGTCGTCGTTTCTTGGGTGTCACTCATCCACTCTACATTTGTCCTAGACAATCTTTAATGATCTTCTGCGGTCTGGTGCGCAAGCTGGATTTAGACCAGGGGTCAATCTCGCGACCCTTAGCATATCGCATCACTCTCGCATCACGAATACGTTTATCATCGTGATGCTATTTTATTATTGATACTTATCCAATCATTCTATCACTTTCATATTTATTTTATTTATTTTTATATTCGATTATTAACAGTTAATCAAACATAAAGACAAATTAACAGAAAAATAATTTTAAAACCTTTTTAAATTGATAAATATAATTTTATTTTAAATGTTTGTATATAATTATGAAATTATAAGGAGTTTATAGAATTTATATTATTTTTAGAAGATTGTTTTTGAATAATTTTATAAATGTTAATATTGCTTTACAAAATAGTTGAGAACTAATGCATGATTTATATTTTCATATATATTTCAAAAGCTTCACATATTATGAGAGCTTTAGCAGATATATTTGAGGTTTTAAATTATTTTTTAAATATATGTATATATAAAATAATTGTAATTCTAAATTAAAAATCTTTAATAGAATTGTTTCAAAGCTGACAACTTAGATTTGTTTAAAGTCTAATAGTTTCACTTATTATTCCAGCTTTAGTAGCTAAATTTTAAGTATTTTTTAATAAATTAGTCCCTGAAAACATGTATTACAATTTTTTGGAAAATATCTTAAAACAAATTCAACAAAGAAAGTTAAAAATTTGTAATAATATCCCAAAAGGGTCATGAATTAAACGTTCGAAAATCGTCTTTACACAGAATTATAAGGCAGGATTTGCATCTTAAACCTTACAAAATTCAGCTTGTGCAAGAATTAAAACCAACAGACCATCTTCAACGATTAAATTTTGCGATTGAAATGTTCGAAAGGTATCCGAACTTCGAAAATACCCCGACCCTTTTGGGATAACTTGTTTAATTAATTTCTCCGCTTTAGAGCTCCGAAAGTATTTTTTATTAATTTTGTAAAATCGCAAAGCAATAATTTAAAAGAAAAAATTAAATATAAACTCCTGAAAATACAGAACTGATAATTTATATATTTTATTAGCTTCAAATATTATTCGAGCTTTAACATCTTCATATATGTTTGTTTTAGAATTTTTTTTAAATATTAAAATTCTAGAAAAGTTAGTTTGCTTTTTTTGAAATATGCCTAAACTTAAAGTATTTTAACAATATAAAATTCCCAAAAAAATATATTTTTAAGTAAAAACTAATAAAGAGCAACTAAATATCTCTTAATTTTTATATTAACACATATATAATATATTTTTTATTCTTTATCGTCTCTCAAGAGAATTTAACAAAATTTAATATATAAAAAATATATTTTCAATCATATAATTGATTGTTATCAATTGTTTGCTCAGATATTATTAAAAATAATCGAAAATATGTGACAATCACTTGTTTTTTGTTTATTTTTATAGACTTATGCTTGAAATTTAATAATTTCATTATTTTCAAACAAAAAATTACACCCGAAAAAACCATTTCAACTTTTTACCAGTAACTTAAATTCAATAAATCGAAAATTCAAAAGAAAAGAAACAAGAAAAAAAGAAAAACAATTCATGTGAACTATATAAATAGTTTAGTTTGTCTTGTTTACGAAGAACCATGTGTGTTCTTGTCAATCAGTAATCGAATTATTCGTATAAAATATTTCAATCTGTCAACCCAAGTAGCACTCCCAAATTCAACCCAATGAATAATGTAAAATGTATATTTGACAAAGACGAATTGATGATTCCTTATAACCTATAAATAAACTCTTTTCAAAACTTAAATTGCCTGTTGTTATAAATTTTGACATTGCAGTCTTGTGTTTCGATGTTTTTATCAACAACTTTTCGATTCGGTTTTTTTCTTTTTGCTCTCTTTGACCACTTTAATAATGATTTTCATTTTCTTGGCCATTTTGTTTTTATATTTAATTTGTTCAACGACGAAGAATTATTACTCACATAAGCTAAATGGAACGAACTTAATAAAATAAAAGCAATATGTTTGTGTATTTTACGAGATTGTTTGAAGGGTACATTGTTTATTTATCTATGTTTGTTTTATACAAGCCTATGAAATTGGTGTTTATTATGCGAATATATAAACGGCAAAGTATATAATACGGCAATTAATTAAATATTTAGGTATATTATACACTATTTCGTTGTTGTATAAATTAACTAAATATATTAGAAAAAACGTTAATAGAAATATCGAATTATTATAGTTACAGTTAAAACGTTAACTTAGATAGGGTATACAGTCACTAGTAAATACATACATTGACTAAATCATTCTGATAAAGTACAGTGGAGAGTAAAAGTATTCGTACTCTCTATACTGTTAACTTAAAACAGTCATAGAAACTATAATTTGAAAATTAAAATTATGAATAGTATCTTATTTTAATAAATAAAGTTAGTACATCAATTTACATGAATAATTTTTTTTTTTTTTTGAAAATTCCACGGAATTAATTTAATAAATTTTTAAAAGCAAAATACTCTAAATATGAGGTAGCAAAAGTATTCATACCTTTGAGTTTTATTAAATTAGTTTTTCAAAAAAAATGTTTTAATGTAAGGGAAACATGTTTATGCATGTTTTACAGATTTTTCTACAATATCAAAGTATTTTTTGCATGAGGTTCAATTTTAAATCAATTTTATTAGTGCAAAATCAAAATGGGTTGTATTAAAGGTAAAAAAGCTACAGTAGAGGACAAAAATGTTATAATTAATAGACAAAAAATTAGAAAATATATAGCCATATAGAAAATAACATAATTTGAAGCAAATAATCGAAAGAATACAATAAAAAAAACCAGAAAAAGAAGATACCGTGTACAATATACCAAGAAGTGATCGTCCAAAATAACTAACAGCATTTTAAGAAAGGTTTATTATAAATTTAATTACAAATAATCTGAAAAATAAAGCATCAAAAAATAGTTTTAAATTGCCGCAAATATTTAATAAAGTTTTGAGTATATTTGCTTTAAGGAGAGTATTAAAAATAGTCGGTTAAATGTAACGTGTTGCTCGAAAAATACAATACTTAACCTGGGCCTATGTTTTCCTATAGACCTTGCATACGTATTGTATTTTTCGAGTTACACATTACATTTAACCTGCTGTTTTTATAACTCTCCCTAAAGTAAACATTCTGAATTTTGTTGATTGTATTCTTTCAATAATTTGCTTCAAATAATATTATTTGCTATATGGCGATATAATTTTTTTATTTTTTGTCTATTAATTATTACATTTTTGTCCTCTACTGAAGCTTTTTTACCTTTAATACAACCCATTTTGATTTTTCACTAATAAAACTGATTTAAAATGCAATCTTATGCAAAAAGTATCGTAATATTGTAAAAAAATATTTAAAACATGCATAAACATGTTTCCCAAATTATAGTTCTATGACTGTTATAGTTTTTCAATATAGAAAGTACGAATACTTTTGCTCTCCACTGTATATGAAATTGACGACAAAGTATATAATCCGTTAATCAGCTAAATACTTTGGTATTCTATATATTGCCTAATTTGGATAAATATAATATACTACCTCGTTGTTAGAAACAATAACTAGGTATATTAAAAAAACGTAAATTAAAATATTGAATTATTCTAGTTACAGTTAAAATGTTAACTTAGATAGGGTATACATTCACTAGTCAATACATACATTAACTAAATCGTTCTGACAAAGTATACATCAATTTATTTATCTGTTTGTTTTATACAAGCATATGAAATTGATGTTTGACATGTAAATATATAAACGGTAAAGTATATAATCTGTTTATCAACTAAATGTTTAGGTATTCTATATATTGCCTTATGAAATTTGGATAAATATAATACAACACCTCGTTGTTATAAACAATAACTAGGTATATAAAAAAACGTTAATAGAAATATAGAATTATTATAGTTACAATTAAAACGTTATTTTAGATAGAGTATATAGTCACTTGTAAATACATACATTAACTAAATCATTCAGATAAAGTATAAAAAAATTGATTATTAAAGCACTTTTAAGTATTAATAATGACTGAAAAAAAAATAGTTTATTTTCTCAATAGTGAAATTAAAATATTATTGTATTATGTTCTATTTGAACAAATATTATAGTCATGAAAGTCGTGATAGAATGAAAAATATACATGAACTAGTGGTTGTATACATTGACTGTAACATATACAATTTTTTTTGTTTATTAAATGTTTCTCAATACTCCTGTAACTTCATTAAAAGATGTTCTTTAACTAAATTATATTTTTGAAACCAATAAGGCAAAAAATCTACATAAAAATGAGACAGAAAATAGGAAATAAAGACAGAAAACAATATGGCGTTAAACTGAGTATATTGGAAGAGAGTAAAATATTTTTTTCGTCTATAGTTAATTCTAAATATTTAAAAGCTTATTCTAATAACAAAGATATACCTAAAGATTTCTTTAAGAAATTATTGATTTGGAAACTAACTCAAAAAAAATTTACTTTTTTCTTATCACATTTCCATCAATAAATAAATATAGAATTTATTTTTGAAATAAATTTAATGAATTCAATACTTTTTTTAAAATGTTATCAAAGTAGATATTAAAATATATTTGGAGGGTTGATTTCAATTTAAATGAAAATTATATACAAGCTGTCTTAAAAGGGTCAAGAATTAAACGTTCGAAAATCGTCTTTGCAAAGAATTATATGGAAGGATTTGCATCTTAAACCTTACAAAATTCAGCTTGTGCAAGAATTAAAACCAACAGACGATCTTCAACGATTGAAATTTTCGAGAGGTTTCCAAACTTCGGAAATACCCCGACCCTTTTGGGACACCTGTATAAGGGCCTTAGATAATTTAAATTATTCTAAGATTTATAATCTCTAAGTGTCTAAAATATTGAATTTTCTAGTTTCTCATATTGGTCAAATATAACCAACGCTCCGCTCTCAGTGACAGTAACTCCATGCATGTCCACAATAAAATGGACAGTCCATTTCAAAGAAAAAAACGATTCCCTTCAAGGTATAAAATTCCTCAAATTTAAAAACAAAGTCGTATATATTTATATTTTTTTCGTAGACGCAACAATATTATCTTCCCCAAATTTGGGTAGTTTTACAACGCATTCTTTACAAACTATTCATTTAACTGCTTCTAGAGGAAATTTTCTAGTGCAGTTAGAGGCAGTTGATGAAGATGGTTCAGCTGCTATTTATGTTAGTACTGAACCTGGAGGACCTCAGCCTCTGCAAGAACAGCCGCCGGCTTTGAGGCTGATGAATAGGCAACGGAGAAGGCAATTGACTGTTAGATGGAATCAAAGGTAAAATAAAAATATTTGAGATTATTATTTTATTTTATTTATCGTCAAGTATAATAAGAGCTTTCGACATAATTTTGAAATTAAACGCCGGATTTTAAAAGCTATTTACTAACATTTTTTTTTTAATTTTAATTTTCCTTCGAAAATTTTCAAGTATGTTCTATAAGATGCCGAATTTGGAATACTCCAAAATTTATTTTGAACATTTTTTAATTTATTTATTTTGAAACAATTATAAGATTATAATCTTTTAAGGCCTTTCTGGAAAAAAATCAAAAAATAGCATTTTTGCTTGAAATATTTTAATTATTTCTTCTATTAAAAATTGAACATAGATTTAAAATTAATTGAAATCTTTTTTCAAAAAATACGAATTTAAAAAAAAAAAATTTTTCCGAAAATTCTAACAATAATCTATAAGATGCCAAATTTGGAATAATATAAAATTTGTTTTTAATATTATTGAAAAAAAAACATTTTTTTTCTAATTACTTTATTTTGAAAGAATTTTAAGATTATAACCTTTAAGAGCCTTTCTGCATAACTTATTTTAAAAATAAAAAAATTATTAATAANTTGTACGGATAGTAATGAAGAAAACAGTTTTAAAAATTGTAATTATTCAATAAAATAATCAAAAAATAAGTAATTTTTCTTCGATAAAGGCATCAATAACAGTCTAAATCAAAATTTATTTATATTTATATATCTCTATTAAGCCGAAAATGTTTGTTTATATTTTCATCAAAATTATCTAATTTGATTAAAATCGACCCTACTTGCAAATATTTCTTTATTTTAAAAACTGATATCTTTAAAATTATAACAACAATTTGTTTCAAAATTATTTATTTCAATTAAAAAAACTATCTAGTAACCACGTTTTAATTACAAAACTAATGACTAACTACTTATAACTATCAATGAAATATTCTAATATGACTAACTGATATATTTATATAACAGTATTTCATCTGCCAAAGTGCCAAATTACTCTGTACATGAATCAGTATAAGTGTAACTTACAATTGTTACTCATCACTGACTCATAACTCATGGGGCAACCCCAGAATTTTACTATTATCTTATTTAATATTATAAAATAATTGTTTTTATTAGTTTTGACAGATAAAACAAAAATAAGTAAACAAAACATAACTTAGCCTGTCGTTTTTATAAATGTATAAATTTTTTTGGTTATATTCCAACTGGAGTCTAGGGTAAAATAATATTCATAGTTTTCTAAAGAAAAATATTACGGATCAATCTAAATTCACTGCAGTAATCCAATACTACAATGTTGATATCATTTCAGAGCATCAATAAAACTTTTCTCACAAGAAATACATTTTATCTACAATGTTTTAAAAGTTTTGCTGTTCGAATCAGCCATTATGATTCAGACAAAGTATATTTCTCGTTATTTGTATAGTACTCATCCTATTGATTTACAGTTTCACATTACATTACGCATATTTTATTGCATGATAGTTTGGAAAACTTTACCAGACACTAAAAATAAAATCGTAAAGCTGATGATTTGTGGAAAGTTGTTATGTGAAAAAAATTAATGGACGTTCATTTATAAACAGACTTGTTCTAATTATTATTAATACAGATTTATTGCGGTAATATTAAATAATTTGTTTTTCTGCAAATGATGCTTATTTCAAATGATTGAATCGTTCTTATTTGATAAGCTCTACTAAATAAGGTGAAACTTATTAAGGAACATGTTATATTTTAGTATTTAATATTTTTTTTGAATTTAATGTGATTATAACTATTTATTTTTAATATCAGGAAGACCGAGCTTCGCTCGGGACTATGGTTAACTTTTTTTTCAATACAAAATAAACTTATAGACCATTCAGTTTTTTCCTAAAATTTCTTTTCACCCTAAATTACAAGAATAACATGGATTCTCCAGTGGTAAAAGTACTTAAAATGTTTCTGGCTTCTTAATTTTAGAAAATAATACATATCTGGCTTGTCAAAGTATATTTTGGACTCATCATAAAGTTTACCGATAATAACAATGTTAATTTTATCGATATTTTACTGAGTTGCGCAAATATTGCTCTTTCTTTCAACCCTTCATTCCGTTTTGGAACTTTTTATCATAAAAATTATTGTTTGAAACGATACTTCATGGCAATTTAATTTATTTTTTCTACAGTCGCTATACAAAGTAGGTATTTGCGCTCTCTTTTGTCAACGCAAAATGTTACTTTGTCGCTCTAGTTACCTACACGTTTATTACCTTCACAAGTCAATCTGACATGATTGCTCTGTCGGTACATTACATAACCTAACAAAATGTTCTGCTATGTAAAATTTATTATTTTTAGTTATAGTTGCTGACTCCATTGTGGCGACTGTAGAAAAAATCTTGTGTGTGTTTCGAGCGCAAATGAACATTGTCGATTTCGAGAGAATGCCGCGCTCCTAAGTCGCGCGGCAACAACCTCTCAATCGACAATGTTTTGCGCTCTTAATACACAAATACCTATTATCATATTTGTCAATAATTCTTTATTGCCTAGCTATATTGTCACTGTCATGCTGTATATAAAAACCGTAAAAAGGCCTTAAATTATTTTTCCCGAAAATAAGACCTTAGCATATCAATTTTTTGACCCAAAATACCTCTAATCCTTAATTTGAATTTCTCGTTTAATTTTATTTAGTCTTTTTCTTTTTCGAATCTCAATTTTTTGTTTTTATTTAAAACTATTTAAAAATTATTTGAAAAAAAAAAAGAAAAAAGATAAACATATAATTTGCATTAAAATTATTTAGACATATTAAAATTGAGTA
>NEEE01004350.1:3831-14176 GCA_002278615.1 Pogonus chalceus | reverse complement strand
ACACACAAGATTTTTTCTACAGTCGCCACAATGGAGTCATCCACTATAACAAAAAATAATAAATTTTACATAGCAGGACATTTTGTTAGGTTATGTAATGTACCGACTGAGCAATTATATGTCAGATTGACTTGTGAAGGTAATAAACGTGTAGGTAACGTTAGCGAGCTCTAGAGCGACAAAGTAACATTTTGCGTTGACAAAAGAGAGCGCAAAATACCTACTTTGTATAGCGACTGTAGAAAAATAATATTTTTATTATTTACGTCCCTTAGTAGTTCATCTATTTTTTATTTCAACATAACTGGGACTCAAAATTTATTTATCATGAAATAAATGAATTTTTTTCATATATAAATAAAAGTTTTAACATTAAATTTACTTAAACTATTCTATTTAAGCTTTTTTCATAGAATTAAGAGAATATTTATCATCTTCTGATACTTTATACCGAAAATTGTAAATTAAAACAAATATCTGCAGTTCTAAAGCTTAAAAGATGTTATATTCTTAAATTTACTTATAGCAATTGTTATTATTATATTAACAGAACATTTTACAAGTACATAATCAAAGAAAAATGATGGTTTTCTGTATTTGTAATAAAATTGAACAATTATTATAGTTAAAATTCTGTCATAATTAATTAAAATTATATAAAACAATTGAATAGATAAATAAATAATAAAACAAAAGCTGACAGCAACTATAAAAAGCTTATAGACATAAGTTACCAGTTTTTCTGATGTGCTGAAAATTTTATACAAATTATTTAATAATAACCAGATTTTTTTTTTAAATATTAGTGTCGCAAAGCTTTTATCAAACGAATAATAAAAAAATGTTTATATTAATCTATTGTTAGAATTCTTTTGTTTATTGTTAATCAAAAATATCTATAGTTTTATTGTTGATAAAACTTGTAATATATGTTTAATAATTACATTTGAATTAAACTAATGAAGTAGGCTGTTATGATATTAGGTTGTGCTTTGTTTATTACAAATTATGTCTATAGACGGCCCTGTTTTAAATCGTCCATTACCTATAATATAATATAATAAATAAGTATATATTTAATTAACTAACAGCAAAGTTAAGCCTATTACTTTATTTTATAATATTTAAATATAATATATTGCCTAGTCTTGCTAATGAAGCAGTATCTATATTTATTATAAATACCGCTTAATATATTATAACATAAATTGTAGTATCCAGTGCTAAATAATCAAAGATAAAGTAAAAGTACAAATGAACTACACGTTTTTGTGTAGTACAGGCAAAATGCCAATGTTTAAATGGTGTCGAAGTATTTAGTTTTAGACTGTCATTGTATTTATTTTTTATCTGCAGTTTATGTTGTGTTGGTCAAGAAAAAAAACAAATAAAACATTTTTTGCAGCTTAGTTGATCCTCATGTTACAAATTATTGCTTAGTAATAAGTCAGAAAAAAAACTTTTCCACGTTATGTGAAGCTACAAAGGAAAAAACGGGTGCTGTGTCCTCTGAGATGTATACCCCTGATTTTACGAAACCGAAATCAAGGGCTATGAGGAAAATTGGTTTTTGGGATAAAAATAAAGGTACATAATTCAAAACTAATATATTTAAACCAAAAAAAGTTATATTAAATAATTTGGTGGTACTACAAATTAAAAATAAATACTATAACATATAGAAACTTAAAAAATTGGAGAAATCGCTCCAATCTTTTAATTTATTTATAACTTTTAAGATCTTAAAAATTAAGATACATCTATATTTCTCGTACATCAATCTTAAAATTTTTCTTATATATCGTATTTGCCAATGAATAAATAATTTGTTTTAAGATGCAAATGTAGGAAATTTAAATAATTGAAGGGGAAATCCAAATAATAAAGGGTAATTGCGGTAATTAATTTGAATTACCCTAAAGATGGGGGTAAGAATCTTTCTTATTCTTATTTAATTTTAAAATTTTGATTATTTTTGACAAACAATACTATGACTATATTGCATTTAAATAACTTAAAACAAAATCCAAATAATAAATGGTCAAATTTTTAGTGTAATTATACATTTATTTAGGATCATTTTGAAAATAAATTTTCTTCATATTATATTTTCAAATTTTAATTATTTTTGAAATACAATTCAATGACTTTGTTTCATATACATAACTTAAAATAATTTATTATTTTTAAATTTTAATTATTTTTTAAAGATAATACTGTGACTTTATAAAATTTAAGTAATTAAAAGTAAATTTTAAATAACAAAAGGCCAAACTTTTAAGGCAATAAATTTTAAATACCCCAGTTGTGGGAAACTAGCAGGTATCATTTTAAAAATTAATTTCTTAACTTCTTATAAAATTTTAATTATTTTTGAAAAACAGTACAATGACAATATTTTATTTTTAAAAAATAAGGCATAATCCAAATAATTCAGGGGAATTAATTTAAAATGCTCCAAATTTGGGGTGAAAAACTTACATATTTATTTGGAGCCATTTTAAAACCAAATTCTTAACTTTTTATTAAATGTTAAAATTTTAATAATTTTCAAAAACTCTTCTCTGACCATCATTTCTTAAATTACCAATTTAATTTGATTTGAATTATTTCGAGACGTTTATTTGAAATATATATTGGATATAATTTCATAATATTTTAACCTTTGAGGATAATTTATTTGAAATACCCCAAATTTGGGGGTGGCAAACTTACAGTTTCATTTGGAAAAATTTTTAAGCTAAATTCTAAACTTCTCATTAAATGTCAAAAAACTTCTATAAACATAATTTATAAAAAAAAATTAATTTAATTTGAATTTTTGAATATATGTTGGTATAATTCCATAATATTTTAATTATTCGTCTCAAAACTACGGATAAAATTGGCATGCGCCAAGTTATAGCCAAAATCAGTCAAATATACTTCGGAGCCAGGATGCAAAAAATCATTTTAGGACCCACTTACAAAAATTATTATTAGTTTGATTTAATATCAAATATGTGCCTGCTTTTGAGGCCCTTTAAAAAGTACCACCAATTTAAAATTATATATAATTAACACTTAACAACTTAGGGTAGTTAAAAATAATTTAAAATTAATTTTAGGGCCTTATAAAGACCCTATAATAGCATGTGTAGGTTCACAAACTCAATATACCCTATCAAATTTAAACCATGGACAATTATACTACTTCAATTTATTTGCTATAAACCATTTAACTAACTTTACATACACCTACGGAACCGCAAACTTAAGATTTGATAGCAGAATAAAACCAACTGCTCTTAAAGATGGCAAACCCGCATTTGTGAACTTAAAAAAATTAGATGGTAAAGCCATTTTTCGATATAAGGTTAGTTATTATTTCTATTAAGAATTTGTATTATATTTTACGATGAATGCATGGATTTTTAAGGTTGCAAGAGCATCTACAGAACCTCTACGTCTGTACGTAATGCCTTGTGGAGGCGCAGTAGACGTAGAGGTAACCCTAAAAAATAATCCTGTAGAGCAGCGTCGTCGAATCGATGGTTACGGTAAAATAATCATCAAAAATCCAATTCGCGGTCAAAGATATTATATTCGTGTCATTACAACGAATACTGAGGAATTAAAGCGAACTTCTGGAGTTGAGGTATATGTTTAAATTGTGTTTTTTTAATGTAGTTTTGTTAGGTTATCGAACTAGTCTAGTCAAAATATGCTAACAATAGATTAGAAATAATGATATCATAGTGATTAATTGAAAATGAAATATAGCGGATGATATTTGATATATTAAATTTTTTTTATCGCTTTTGAAATTAATATACTTGTATGTATAATTTTATAGATAAATTGATTTTATTTATTTTTTAATGATGTATGTTTTAGATTTAGTTTTTATACAAGCTTGTTTTTTGTTTTTTGCTTTTTTTAAATATTTGTCAAATGGTTGTTTTATTTTTTTCAGCTTTTGACTAAGTTTTATCATATTTTAACAATTAAGATATCGCTTTTTTTTTTACTGTTTGAAATTATAGCTTTTTTTTCAATATAAAGGATCATATCGACATAAAAACAACATTAATTTAAATTTATATTTCAGTGGGTGTAGGTTTGTTTTTTAGCTCAAATATTTTAAAGATTTTTTAGCTTAACTTTTGAAAGCAATATTTATAATTTTTATGTATATTAATTATTAATAGAGTCCTTAAATAGAAATAATTTAAATTTAAATATTTAGTGCTAGAAAAATATATAAGTGCCTGAATTTGTGTCCAGTTTTTTCCTTTAAATATAAAATAATTTCTTACTCGTATTGAAAGGTTTTAGACTGGTCTTTAATCGATCTTTTAATCAGTCTTTTCCGGTCTTTTCCAACAGTATTTAATTCTTAACTATTTTTTTTTTTTCAGAACTGTATACTATATTCATTATATCTTGTATTTTTTTTCTGATTATTACTAAATTCGTAGCTCTTTTTAAATAATCTTTAACTATTTTTTTAAATTTTTACTTATCTTTAATCAATTTATTTTGAAACAATCTTTTGAGCTAATCTTTAATCTTTTTAGTATATTACAATTTTTTTTCAGAATATTAAACAAATTTAACAGGTCTTAAAATGTTTAAATATAAACAATTTTTTTTCTTTATTGACTTTTAAACAGTATTTTCAGATATTTTATTGGTTTTTAGTCAATTTTCAATCTTTTTTCAACTTTTTTTCAAGTTCTTTTTTCAAAATTAGTTTTTTAAACTTAAAATTCAGTCCTTAGATTGGCCCCGATAATTAATATGTAATTAGAGAATAAGAATTCAAACAAATGCAGATTCTTCTAAAATATTCCTACAAATTCAGGTTTTAGCATCGACAAAACCTTCAATAAAATTCCCTCTACCAAGCATGCCTTCAGAGCCTCAAGTCTACGAATACGGCTCACTACGCCGTTGCGATAGCGTCACCGTAGGTTGGCTTCCATCTCCCGAACAACACGCAACGCATTATTGCCTTGTTGTTCGAGAAGGTCGCCTTCGAGAACTAGACGGATTCCGATTACCAAATCAATGCGGTTTGGAAAATCGATTAAAAAAATCCGCTGATTTTGCCGTTAAATATTGCTTAAATATTAAAAAGGAGAAAAGGTACTTTTGTAAAGAATTTTAATTTAATTTGTTAATTAATGTTTTATTGCAGTGAGGTTATAACTCAAAAAATATCTCATTTAAAATCTGGAAGAAGCTACGTCATACAGGTAACTGTACGAAAGGCTAAAGGTAAAACTCTTTCTTATGATTTGCTCCAGGTTCATACTAAACCATATTGTGGACACTCAAATAAATCAAATTAATAACGTATATGTTCCAGTTTGTTACTTCAATTGTTTTTGTTTCCTAATTTAATACAACTCTTATAGATTTTAATCTTTTAAACAGTCAAATCTCAAATATTGAAATTTATTACGTATGCGCACATAATTTGAATATAACAACAATCGAATATTATAACTGCTTTAAAATTAATACTCAAATATTCGTATAAAAACCGCTTTTAATAAAAAATTAATTCACATATAATTTTATAACCTATATTAGGTAATTTAAATAAGAAATTGAATATTTTTATATGTAAAGTTTTATTATTTTAGAAATAATTTAGAAATATTAGTTATAATTATGTTTATTCGCTACAAAAATATTAAAGGGTTACTTAAAAAAAAACAATATATAATGTGTATATGTAAACAAATATAAATGAGGCTACGTTAATTAATTTAATAAGTTATTATTGTGATTTTGAGTTCTTATTTCGTATAAGTATTAAATTTATTTATAAATCTTTTATTATTATTTATAGTTAAGTGTAATGCATAAATATATGTTAGATATTAGATTTTATACAATTTGTAAACATACTTTTATACTCCAATAAATGTTACATATTATATGATGAAATGAAATAAAATAAATATAAATTGTAGAAAATATTTTATATATTTATAGGCAAGATTCATTTCTTCGAAGATAATTTAAATGTTTTTTATATAAGGTAAGTTAGTTTTTTCAATATAACCACATAATAATGGCATAAATATTTTTATATAATTGTTAATATTATAAATATAAAATCCAAATTTAGAAGATATTATCTCAAAATACAAAAAAAGTGACAATAAAAAGTATAAAAAATTAGTGCGATATTAATAATAAATATAATAATTTAATAATAATTTTTTTAATGAATTAACATCTAAATTATTGTTATATTAATTTTGTCTGAATATAATTGGTCGATAACATACCCTTAATTTAATAACTAGGTCTTGAAATAGTTATTTACATACTAAGTGCGAGAACGACTTGTTCCCGGTTGAGTGTTTGGCGGCACGAGCTTGCGAGTGTCGTCTTAGAACAATTCCGGGTACCAAGTTCAAACAAGAAGTATATACAATATTTTTTGTACGAAAAGTTTAAAACTAATATTTAATTATTTATATTATTTTTAATGGTTANGCTAATCTGGTTACAATGCGGGAAATAGAAGTTTCGGATGTTGCATATGTAACGCAAATCAACACATTTTAATGCATGAGTACAAAAAATTATTTGTAATTATATGAATTGATTATTATAATTAATTGGACAAATATACAAAGTGTTCCAAAAGGGTCGGGGTATTTCCGAAGTTTGGAAACCTCTCGAACATTTCAATCGCAAAATTTAATCGTTGGAGATGGTCTGTTGGTTTTAATTCTTGCACAAGCTGAACTTTGTACGGTTTAAGATGCAAATATTTCTTTATAATTCTTTGTAAAGACAATTTTCGAACGTTTAATTCTTGACCCTTTTCCGATAAATTAATAAAACAACATTTTGACTTCATATATCGATAGATCTTATTTAATTTCATCCTAATAATATTTTATTTGATGAAATAACGTTAAGTATTATGAATTATATCTAAAAAACCTGTTATATGTGTTGTCCAAGTCTACGATAAAAATAATGCAAAAACAATTTATCAGTGTATACATTGTTATGATAATTTTTTAGTTCTGGTGTCTAGTATTCGTACATATAGTATCATTTAATTAATTTTTATTTAGAATGAATTCAGAGCGTAGCCTTACAGCATATTTTTATAAATAATTATTTTATAAAATACTGATATTTATAAGATATTTGTGTTCAGATTTCTATACATTTTTCGATTGTTGAAATGAAATATTATTTAATTAACTTAACTGATAAATGAACAAAATAATTTATATATTTCTTAACATTTCTTAGTCTCTTTCTTACAAAATTTATAACAAAATCGGTACAGAAAGTAATATGTCTAAAAAAAATTGATTTATTTTATTTTTGTCTAAATCTTATGGTGACAATTTTGTTCTCGGAACGTAAATTTGAAGATTTGCGCGTACTTTCTTCTACTTTTCTTCAAAAGATACAAGTTAGTTAAGCCATATTTAAAAGTATGCAGATACAGAGAAATTATTCTTCAGTGCCAAATAAATACTAACAATTTGTTAAAATGAAAATATGATTACTAAAGTACTGACTGACTATTTGAAGATATTTTAATAATGCATCTTAAAAATTATTCTTATTTAAGTTGGTCAGTGTAAAGAGTATTGTTTCTGGACATTTAAAATCTCATATAAAGTTTTAAAATTAGTTTATGCACGTAGGTGTAAAAACTATAGTAGTCGCCACGAATCAATGTAATTACATAATAATAAGCAGATATTTTACTTCGACATACGTTATTATTTATTTCATCTTCTTAACGTTTAATTGACATACGTCTCAATAATGTGAACTACGTCGCAACTTTATTCGAAAAATTATGTATGCAGTTGTTAACATTAGTTACTTCTTTACAAAACGATCGTGTAAATAATAGCAACAATGGCTTTTATAGAACACATAAAACGTAGAATCATTACGCAATTACATTGTTTAGTGGCGACGACTATATTTGCATTTTTTATTTGTAAAGATGTAAAAATCAAAAGTAAACATAAAATAAATCAACATATATTTGAAATAAACCAAATGATTTAGTTAATACACTAAAATAAAATAATCTTGTAAAACAAGCATTTTGTTAGTACTTAATAAAACAATTATATTTCAATTATTCATTATACAAACACATTGAACAAGTCTCTAATCAAATAAATTTCAAGAATATCTCTCAAAAATGACGTTAATAGCATCATTAGAGCCATGTAATAAAATATACAAGTCTTCCACTTATTACAATGTTTACATCCGACAATACTAGTGATTATTAATTGAATTTCATGTTAAACAAAGAATTTCTACTGTCGTTTTGTCAACAAAACCATATGGTTATTTTGTTTTAAAATATTGATCACCTGTCCTGATATAATAAATTAGTTTTTGCGTTTCTAATTATTCTATGATTAAACGTCATGTTTTAACATGTTTGATAAAACTGATAAAATTGACGTTATTTTTTCCTCTTTGTTTGTATATGTATTTATTGTTTTTGTGGGAGATAAAAATAGATACATTTTTGTTCATTTTTCAATGATTTATTATTTTGTATTTATGGAACTTTATGGCCTTATTTTGATGCGTATTATTAAATCTATATGTAGTTTATAGTTTTATTGATAGTATTAGCTTCTTTTTATTAAAAATTTATTTATAAAATACGTAAATAATAATAGACACATTAAAAAACAAATTTAAAATTATTTGTTACAACAAACTGGGGTTTGCAGGAACTCAAATATAAATTTCTTATAAATAATGTAAATTTTATATTAAAAACACACTTTTTCATTTTTAATTAATATATTTGTGGTCAAAATATGTCAATAAAGATTAATTTTCTCAATTTTTTTGCTAACTTCTAAAGAAATTACTCAAAAAATCGGGTATTTTTTCCAAATATCTAATAGTTTATGTCATATTTTTTTATAATATATAATAAGAGAATTGTTTCTTTATGTTCTCTTATGATATATTGGAGCTTTGAAAAAACTAAAATAAAGGACATCTAATTGTAGGTTGCAGCTTTTAACTTCTAGCTTCTTAATTTTTTTGTTAAATATTATATTAAAATACTTGGAGCGTTTTATTAACCCCAAAAAGGAAGAGAAAATACGTTTTTATTTCAAAAATATGCATGTACAATATTTTTCTCAAAATTATTATCAAATAAAATATTAAACCAAATATGGTTTGTAAATTTGAAACATCAGGTTCAAAATTTGATCGTTGGATTGATCGTAAATTATTAATTGTATTAAAATTTAAAAAAATCTCTCGAAATAATTAAGCTATAAGGCTAAATCTTTGGAAAAACACGTTTTATTAAGTACTTTATTAATTAATGCCATAAAAAAATATCTCGGAAAAAATGCCAATTTAGTAAAAATAGCTGGACAGTTCAGCGTTTGAACATATTTTTATTTGCAAAAACTTGCGAAATAATTGCACCATCAATCTAAAACTTTTGAAATATATCTCAAAAATAAACCATTTTTGGAATATATTGCTATTTTTAGCAATTTGCAAAATTTTAGTTCGTAGCATAATTCTCTCGAAATAATAACGCTATTAAATTGAAAATTTGCTAAAACAAATTTAAAAACTGTAAGCTTCTGGAGTCAAAGATTGAAAAAAATAAATTGAAAGCAACTAAAAGAGTTATAACTTACTTATATATCTAAAAAAGTGATCGTCATTTTTTTATAACACAGTTTACTATTTTATTTCAACAATTACTAATTTCCTGTACATACAAAATAATTTATTTATTAAATATGTTGCATTCTAATAAATATATATTATTACTTTTATAACAATGTTATCAAAAATATTATATAAAAATTATTCATTAACATATCTATGCATAAAAGTCATATGTTTTGATANGAAATGTAAGTACTTGTATTATTTTTATTAATTATTTAAAATTATATATAGTTTATTTATTTTATAGAAAAATAATACAGGTGATGTGGTTTATCCAAATTTTAAATTTATCAAATTGAGTGAAACGGAAAGAACGATATTTTTTATTATTTATTTGGTTGTTTTTTCGCTGTCTATGATTGGAAATATTGCGACATTATTTACAACTCATGAAAGGTAGTTTATTTTTTATTATTTAATAGATTGCTGTGAAAAAACAAATATTTTGTTTCGCACTAGCAATTATTTTATTAAGTGTCATTATTATAATATATATTTTATGAAATAATCATTTTTCTACAGTCGCTATACAAAGTAGGTATTTTGCGCTCTCTTTTGTCAGCGCTCTAGAGCGGCAAAGTAGAAAAAAACGCTCGCTGACGTCACCTACACGTATATTACC
>NEEE01004328.1:3990-19083 GCA_002278615.1 Pogonus chalceus | reverse complement strand
TATCAACACAGAAATATAATAATTACGATTATAAGTATTACTGTTTAAGTTTTAATATAAAAGTTTATTAATCATAACATCTAAGTTTTAAGTAAAACATAACAATAAACTATTATTAAGAAAAAAAGGTATAATATTTAAAATAAACATTAATATTTATTTAATTTTTAGTATTTCATGAGATATTTCATTTCATTTTGTAATTGCATTAAAATTCAATTCCATATCCCGATACATAACCTACCAGTACCAGTATGAAATCCTATATACAACACAGTATTCATTATAATAGCATATTATATCAAATTTCAACTCTTTCAAAACAAAATGTTAAAATATTAAACAAAAATTCTATTCAATAATGTAAAGAATAGAAGTATGTAGTATATAGACATGGCTCGAGTTTTATATACACCATATGTTTTGTTTGTAAACAGAGAAAACTACAATTTCTAAAAGAGGTCATTTCGACTGGAACCCCTGACGCCCAATCGCCCGGTCGAAAATATCTAGAACATAAAACAGTTGAACTGTTGAACATCATCCTAAAAGGAACGATCAAAGTTACAATGTTTTAAAACAATGTGTTTAAGCGCCATCTGGTGGATGACGCGTGTGCCTTGTGGCTCATCTTTAACCTTGGGGTTGTTATAAACCACCCCCGATTTTAGATACATCATTAATAGAAGTTTTTTATTTATTTTTGCTACTCTATATAATTAAAAATTCTTTAAACATTTCAGTTTTATACACATATAACTTTTGAAATTATAAAGAAACTGAAAATATATTTATAAGAATTTACGTTTTACTCGAAGGCTTGTGAAGTATAGATAAAGTAAAGAATAAGAAGAAGAAACTAGAATTAGTAATAACCATGTGGTGACTTAATTGCAGAAACCAAACTCTTAATTAAATATATTAAGGATGCTGCCATATGTGTTTCACCTCAGTAAATCGTTTAATTTTCATCCTAAATCTATCTCTCTCAACATAATAACTCAATCTGCACGCAGCAGGCTGTGTCCGTGAAACAAGGAAACACGTTGCCATAGTAACAACTAACAAAACAAAAATAAAACAACGCCGCTGTATAGTGTAGTACAGCCGCAGCCACAGGTAGAATCAATCCAGACATCTGGCATCAGTAAACTTACTGCAGTTTCTTTGTTTTCTGAGACATTCAGAAGACATCTTTAGTTTTAGTTTCATGCCAATTACCGACAATGTCAGGTGCTTGAATGTATTGAGATGTCAGCAAAAATGTTTTGTGAATTTTAGGATTTGCTACCTGCCGAAGTTTTGTTTCTTTATAGGTACATGTCAGGTTGATGTTATAGACTTTCCTGTAGCTAATTATAGTTGTTAAAATTTCATTTTGTTTTAAAATAAGTTTGCTGTTTACACTTTTGAACTGATAAGAAAGAATTATTATATTTTTAAATCACTACAGGAAATGCATGATTTATATTTTTAACTTAAACTTCATAAATTTATTCTATTTTGCATATTTTTTAATCTCCAAGCGGTCGCATTGATTCTTTTGATTATAAAATAGTTCATTCTTTTCACATGTATTTTCCATCGCTAGTAGCCTATCATAAGTTCATTATGGACACAAAGAAAAAAAAATTACATGTATATACGATAGTTCTGAAGCTCCTGTTCTTTCATTTTTTTTAAGTTTGGTAACATTCCTAATAAATAAACACAAAATAATTATTCTTTCAATTGTTTTTGCCCCTAATTTTAATTTCATTTTATATTTATGATTTTTGGAAGCCTTTCTGGGCCCTAGGCAAGTGCTCCTGTTGCTCCTACCTAGTCACGACCAAGCAAATAACAATATTCCACCCTAACCAGTGCGGTCCGAGGTACATAGATAGTTTTTATATCAGGCGCGACCTAGACGTCGAATAGAAATACGCGTCTGCAGTCGAAAAAACACTTTTTGAGTTAATAATTTTAATTTTATTTTATGAATTAGTAACATTTGTCTCACCACTTTATTTTTTTATTAAAAAATAATGTGTCTATTTATAATTAAATCTAAAATGAAGAGTTAAACACCGATAGATGATAAAACTGCTGCATTTCTTATAATTTGATCTTGCCAAACTTTGACTTTATAATTTTGATTTTATTTTTTAATAAAGTACAATTTTTGCCATCAAATAATTTATTAACTATAAGGATAATATGTTTAGGTATAAGAAATAAATATTTTTTTTACTAATTGATTTTCTAAATCCCAAAAATATCCAATAAGACCTTTAGCCCTTTCAAATGACAATGCACTTGATAGTTAATTATTTAATTAATTGTTTTTTATTTATTTCATGGCAAACTATAACTAAATAATAATATTTGAAAAATAAAAACACCATTGCAAATAATTGTTATAAAAGTCATTCATTTTTTCAGATTATCGTTTTCAAATAAAATTATAAACTATGTACTTGGCAATATTAGATTCAACTTTAATTTCCTGGCGTATATTCTAATGAATAAAAATATTTATTTAATGTTATTTTTATAGGTTAAGGGTCTGTTTAAATAATATTTTGTTTATTTGAGTCGAATCCTTTTACAAAAATAGATTAAAAATAAATGAGATAGTAGCAAATTTTCCCACCAATATAAAATGAAATATGATATTTTATCAAGATAATCCTGTCACACACACAAAACCTTATTTTATCCTATTTAACGTGCCTTCTCCTAGAAAACTGACTTCGCGCATAATACGATTAAATTTTGAAATAAACCCTTTAGCTTTGAAGAAATCCCAAGTCTTATTAAACGTGTAACAAATTGGATGCTACTCATTTTATAAATGACAAATTCGTAAATTAGACCAATTCTCTGATACAATTAACAACGAAAAATTTACTTTGCCTCATAAAACTGGATTTCATGGCATTTTTCGAATGAATAACCAATTTGTGTGAATTTTAAACTGTTGTTTAACGAAGGAATTTCACACAAAACTATATTATGTTTGTCGGAATGTATTGATGCTAGTGAGTATTCGCGAATTTGCCTATGTCTTTTGTAATATGGATAATTCCACGGATTCCAGCGCAAATTACCGATTCTATTCGTGTTCGAATGAACAAACAAATTAACAATATAAATTGCTGGCTACCCGCACTGTTCAAATATTTCAATAATATTTGCGAAATGAAATTCTTTTAACTTATCTGAATGGTTTATTTTAATTTTGTTGCTTTTTTTCCCACATTCTTAAACACTTTTTTTACAATTATTCATTTATAAACATTTTAATTACAAATCAATTTAAATTCTTGAATTAAATTTAAAAATATTGAAAATTTTATGCTTTAATAATTTTTTATTTATAAATATTATTTCAATAATAAATATACTGTATGTAAACAATAAATATTTACTACAAATATCAAAATTTTAATTCAAAATATGGTGACTGCAAATAAAGTTAAAAATATTTATTGGAATAAATATTTACTTAGTTATAAATTAAAATAAATTTTTCATATTTTGTATTTTAGTAAATAAATGAACTACAAATAAAACAAGTTATTTTTAGAGCTTTATACTCTTTTTAATAAAATGTATAAAAAATAATAATAATAAAATAAATTATTTCAAAAACTAAATATGTTAAAAATGATTTTTAATATTTGTTAATATCAGGCTAAACAAGTTTTAATTTTCAACACAAATTTTCTTTCCACACTAAATTACGAGAATGACATAGATTTTCTTGTGGTGAGAGTACTTTAAATATTTCTTGCTTCGTAATTTTGGAAAATGTCACATACAGGCTTGCCAAAGTATAACCTGTACTAACCGTGAAGTTTATTAATGATAAGAATATTATTTTTTTCCATATTTTTATTAAGTTACTCAAATATTGCTATTTATTTCAACCCTTTATTCAGTTTCTGAACCTTTTATCATAAAAATTATTATTTGAAACGATATCTTGTGGCAATTCTATTTCTTTCATTATATTTTTAAAAAAATATCCATTGTCTAGCTCTAATGTTATTGTCACGCTGTATATAAAAACCGTATAAGGCCTAAAATGATTTTTCCCAGACATAAGACCATAGCAGATCAATTTTTGAACCAAAATATCTATAGTCCCTCATTTTCATAAATAAGAATTGGATGTTTAATTTTATAAAATATTTGATGCAAAATATGTTGTCCGTAACGAATATCGTCACTATTTTGTGACAAATCTTTTTTATTTTATCGTTAAAAAAGTTCAATTTTAATAATTAAAATTTATGATACTCTAAGACCTGTTTTAACTTTTGTCAGTTATGCAAATTTACTTTTTTATTAACACTAGCATTAATATTTCTGTTTTGCGCCAAGATAAAAATAAAAATAAAGTTTATTTAAATAAAAAATAATAATAAAAACGTTGTAATTAAGATTATTGTTATCAAACCATTAAAAAGACATCAATTTTAAATGAATGAAATATTCTTTTAATTTACATTTCTGATTAGATTATATTAAATAGATTCCTGATGCAACTTATTAAGAATTCTACAAGGAGAAGTGATGATAAGTAACACCTTTTCATTAAAAAAAATCTAATATAGCCTTCACCCCTTTTCAGATAGAATTCTCATCATGAGAATTAAAATGACCGTATAATTACCACCTTAGAATACGGCTAACTCTTTTTATTTCGGAAGAAAAAGAAAAAAACATATTTTCCACAAATCATTGTTCTATTATATCTTATCATTCCTGACAATGAATTGTATTCTGGATATGGTTAGAGAATTAATTGAGTGATAATAGAGATTCACAATATTACAGTTAAAGAACACCTAATTTTTCCATATACAAAAGATTTGACACATCAACCCTTGATTCTTGTGGTGTTCAACGCTCGTAGATTTCTAAAGCAGGTAAAAAATATGGGTTTTAGGTTTGGTTTCAAATCGAAACCCAGGTAAAGAAACTTCTATATTTGAGACTTTCGTACGCCACCCAAAGTCATGTAATATATCCCGAAAATAAAGTCAGCGGTTTGAAATATCATACGGCTGGTGTATAAAAATAAAAGATAACAATCATTCTGGGTAATGATTCTATAAGATACGAGGGTTTAGTTTTCAATATGCTACAATAAAATTAAATTTACAGTTACAACATTGTAGATTCCATTGCGTTCGTATATAAAAAATGTTGGAGAACTTTTGTGGGACAGGAAAAGGATAATTTATACTTTATTGCTTTAGTTTTTGCTTGGAAAATGTTTTTATTGAAATGTCAATTATCTACAAGTGATGACTTGTTTTCAAGATTATTCGGATTACAGAATGGCTTCGTTGAAAAATATAAGAATGAAATATGAGGAATCTAATGTGATTATTACTGTTTTATTTTATTAGTTTTGGAAATTATGGAAATAACACTTATATTATAAAAGTTTTCAAATGTGTCTTGTACTTTCAGAATTAATTATTTTAAATTAAAAGCTTGCAGTTATTTACAAAACTCTGCTGAGTTGAATAAACCTAATATATATTAGAAATACATTGGTTTACTTTATAACACCAAATATATTATTAACTATTAGTCTTTCATTAATAATTTTATGTTGACAATATTCATAGAATTTCTAAATTTAATAATTATTATTTTAATTTGATTGCCTATAATTATAAATGATTTACTTAAAAGAACTTAAAATCTGTATTTTTTAAATAATCATTCCTCTATTTTTTAATATACTCAGAGTTTTATATAAAAATTATAATTACATGAAGTATTTTATGTTTTAAACAGGGGTACGAAATTTCTAAGTGGCTGGTAGTGCGATTGTGTTCAGTATTGGAAGCAAGTTGTTACTCATCTTCAATCAAAACAGTTGTCTAATCAAGCTGATTTGAACAGCTCGCTTCAAAATCAGAGCTCAGCTGATTCGAGGGCCTTTAAATCAAAATTTTAAAATGTAATGTTATAAGTAGAATTTTAATAACTATATTTTTACAGAAAAATAATAATTCAAGTTTAAAAAATAATACAATTAATCAAATTTGAAAAATACGATTCAAAAACTTTGTAAGTTCTTTAATTCTAGTTTAAAATTTAAATCATTATTAATTTTGTTTTTACAGTTTTTAATAAAGTCAAAAGTTTTGAAACCCGAAAAACAAAATATGTACATAACTAACTTTGTTAATTAATTTAAAATCCTTTTTAAAAATTCTAGTAAAGTATATAAAATATTGAAAAATTATAGGCATAGAACTAATTTGTATAATTAATATAAGTTATTTGAAAACAAGAGCCAAATGAAGTTACATATAAAATAAAAGAGAACGATGTAATTTAATTGATTTGTCTTACTAAAAATTCTTCAACATGGAAATACTGGTTAAGCTAGTATTCCTAAATTATATACATTACCATATATGTGTAAGCATTAATGAAGTCGAAATCAGTATGTGTTTTAAGTTGAACCAAAAGCGTGATTAACATTTTCATTAAAAACTTTTTATCTTTTTAGTTCGTGCATCAATGTATTATTCATTATAATACGTTTAATTTATCTCAAGTTATTTGATTTGTAATTTATATTCATTTTGTCTCGTGCTGAGAAAGATATTGGTGCATATTTTTAATAATGGTTCCAAGAAATTATGGATGCTGTGAATGTACAATCACTTTTGATAGTTCATTCATATTTTGCTATAGCCTTTGTATTTTTGACACATAATTTAAAGTTTATTACTACAGTTCATATTTACAAAACAACTGTTGAAAAATAATTCATTTTGTTTTTTTAATCACTTTCTATTAAACTATTCAAATATTTTATTGACATTTATGAGGTAAATATATTTTAGATTTTATTATAATAAACATATAAATTAATTATAATTAACTTAAAATAAATATTCTGACATGAAAAACCTTTTTAACTAAAACTATGATTAATTAATGTCTTAATTGAAAATTTCAGCTCATTATGAAATTATAATAAAGATATGAAGCACAAAATTTTTATCTTTATAGACAGACTACAGACATTTCACACCACTTCAATATATAAGGGTGCCGTGAAACCACGGTCACTAGATGTGAAGCTTTAGTAAACGAATTAAATTACCAACCACGTCACAAGTGCTTAATTAATCCATCAAAGTAGAAACAGGGAGAGTTGACTACGTCGAAGATATTGGAAATAAATTAATAACGACGTGTAAAGAACGCTAACGAACTGAAGTAATTAATCTCGAAAGATGACCACGTGAAATTACTTATACTTATTCAAGGTTTTCTTGAAAAAGTACTTACCAGAAATTACAACATATTTGCCTTGTAAATAGTCTGATATTCCAGGAAATATGTATTTATTATCTTACTCATGAGCAAATTCATTTATTTTCAATTTTAGTGAGATCGTAAAAAGATAATTTAATCAGTTTTAGCTGACTGCTTAATTGTTTTCTTTCTATGAAATTCCTCAGAATTAGTAAAGTTTAAAATAGTGATATAAGAGTATAAAGAAAGAGAATTCCTAGTAATTATAAGAAACCATTGAGCTGCATTGGAGAAGAAGTTGCGGTTCCGATCATGTCAGAACGCGATACGTAAAATCATTGATTGGACAGTGGGTATTGAACATCGAGCAACTAGCAACCAGCAGCCAGAGGAATTGCCTTGAAATAATATCAAATATCATCGGATAAATCCGCGACGACGATGACGACGACGACGACGACATAAAGATCGGATAACACCAATCATGTGGCCCAATGAGCAGAAAGGTTATTATTTTTGGAACGATAACTCGATAGGTATTCTCAACAGTGTGGTTGTGGCGCCCTCATTTCAAAATTGCGTCTTTTGACAAATGTGAGCGTTGCATGAAAGGCACTTTGTGTGACTTTTTGTAAAACTCTAATAACTTTGGTTAATACTAAAACCAGCGTCGATGACAACCAAGGGTCAGAAAATTGCGTTATTGAGTTATTTTGTGTTCGTTGAACAAATAAAATGTGCGTGCAACCAACTGGAAACTGATAAAAATATTTTCTTTCGTTACGTTTTTTGTTATTAATTACATTTCTGAATGGTTCTCTCAGAATACGGAATTAACTACTCATTCATTACTAAATTCTACGTTTAGTAACAAAACTTATAGTACTATGAATTTTATATTCGCAATAAATCATTTCACAAAAACATGTCAAAAAATATATGCAGCATTATTTTAGTTGATAGTAAACAAATATTTAAAAGTAGCAATAATTCAACACAAATTTAGTTTTGACAAATTTAAAAATAATAAATATGCTCATTGTCGTTACACATTGTTAATTTTAAAAGCTGAATCTGTATCAAATCAAAATATTTTAAGCAAAATTATTAAAAAGTGACCCAGGAATCTAAATGTTACTGCTCATATTTGTTAAAAATACGAAAAGTTCTGAAATATGTTAGTTTAAATTAATTTAGATCAAAATAAGAATTATTAAATAAAGTAAAAATGGTAAAGACATTTTTATCTTGTTTATGTATTTTGTATTTCTTCTATTTTTGTTGCCATATTATTTTTGTATGTAATGTGTAAGCTATGAGCTTTAATCAAAAAATTATTATTAAAATATTAATAAATAATTTTAACCTTCCCTTCTGCGTATAAGATAAACAAAAATAATAAAAAAGCAATAAATTTATCTATGTTTAATTTTCAAAATATTAATAAATAAAGTATTTTGTGTACATTTAATAAATCAACCCTTCAATTAATGTAATTTATCTAAAGTTAATGTTAATTATAGATTTATTAATAAATAGATAATTTTCACTTTTCCGTCTACGTTAAGATCAAGAAAAACAATAAAAAGCAATAAATTTATCTATGTTTAATTATTAAAATATTAATAAATAAAATGTTTTTTGTACATTTCATAGGTTAATTAATGCAATTTATCTAATATAATGTTACCCATTCGCAAAAGGAGACAACTTACTTAGTATAAACTATTGCTAGCAAATGCCGAATACCTGTTAAAAACTCAAAAAGTTACAGCTCAAATTAAATTACTAATTTCTTAAATAAAATGTCCTTTTTTAATATAATTAGCTTCAATACTTGTCCCATTCGACTTATATATGTAAACTTCGAATTAACTGTGAAACTTGCATTTTGTTACATATTATTTTGGAATTTGAAGAACTATGAAAAACTACTTATAATTATATTTGTTTCCTAAATAGACGACAGATATATAGATTATATTTGTTTTCCCAAATGAAAATAAGTCAATAAAGATAAATTTCCATAGTTATAATAAGTAATTTAATAAAGAGCATAAATGATAAATAGAATATATCATTTAAAACAGGAGAGTGTGGTGCTATAAAGCAGTATGATGTTACCCATTCAGTGGAGAATATACATTTCTTGCATGTATAAGTACATGCAGTTAGTTTAGGGGAAAACAGTAAATGCATCCAACAGCCACGATCTAGCAAATAAACCCGTCGCTGGTTGGGCTCGAGCTCGAGTAGTTTAAGTTTTGCGATTCCATTACAGTTTGGCAAGTAGATTTCTAAACTAATCATTAGAACAAAACAACGATAATAGTCCGTTATTATGAAATTGTGCGCTGGATTTCAGACAACGCTCTACACTCAGTTACGACGGAACTTTACAACTAATTATAGAAACATTTTAATTGTTCACTTGTGACTCTCACTATTATTGATCATTTTATTAATAAGGTATTCTTCTTTAAAATATCCCTCAAATTTATATTTTTTAAATAAATCTTTAAGAACAAACTTATAGGCAATTCAATCTTTTCCTAAACTAAACTAAATTACGGTAATGATATGGATTCTTCTGTCTTAATTTTAGAAAATGATACTTATAAGCTTGTTTAAGTATATTTTGTACTTACCCTGAAGTTAAACAATGATATCAACATTAATTTTTTCGACTTTATTATTGAGTTGTACAAGTATTGCTTTTTCTTTTAACCCTTCATTCAGTTTTAGAACCTCTTATTATAAAAGTTATTATTTGAAACAATATCTTGTAGCAATTCAATTTCTTTTATTATATTTGTAAATATAATTTGTATATAAAAACCGTAAAAGAGACCTTAAATGATCTTTTATGAAAATGAAACCCTAACAGATCAAGTTTTTGACCTTATTTGTAATTTTTATCAAAATAGTTAAAGCCGTCTTTGATAATCCGCGTACATATATATTTGAAAGCTTAATATTTTAACATAAAATAAATATATTTCTTATCAGTTACCAGGAATATAAGTAATACCTTAAATTATTCTTTTCTATGAAAATGCTTAAATCTAGATTATAATTAAGTTATACATTTTTCTATAAAAATTCCAATATATCTAATAAATAAACAATAACAACATATAATAACCAAATTCCTAAGAAGTGTCATCAATAACCATTAATTATAAAAATATCCATAAAAATAATAAGACATAAAAAAATCGCAGTAACCGCAAAAAAATTTGTACAATACCATTATAACTGATTCATTGAGTCATTTATAATAAACATATTGGTCTTGTTAAAACTCAAAAAGAAACGTGTGTATACAAGTTCAATTATTATCCAAATGCGTTTAAAGCATAAAACATTTCATTAATCTTACAATAAATAGTAACTACCTTTTATAAAGATTGATGAATATAAACATGATTTGACATAAAAAAAACCGCAAATTTTTTGCATATTATATATTTCACACAAAGCTTGTATAGTCACACATTTACAGTGGACCACCTAGAATATCAGGAAAAGCAGAAATCCTGCTTTTATCGATCGCAGGCAGTTTCGGCGCCACAAGTGGCGATTTCCATGGTCGTCTCGAATGCGGATGTGTGAATCACACGTGAATTTGTGAATAACATTCGACGAATGAACGAGCAACTGAATATATTTTGGAATAAATTGCCGGTTGGCTGCACAACACATTGTAAACCTGATATGTTTTGATTTTTTTTTTTTTTTTCAATTTTCTGTATAAATTGATATGTTTTTTACTTATTCTACAAGTTTTCTTTTTGTGAAACTCTTTATATAGAGTGTGTTGTTAATCGAAGCAAAAGAGGTAAAAAAAATTTTTGTTAACTTATAAATGGAACATATATGTATATTCCAATTCAAAAATCATTGAATGTAATAAAACAAATAAAGGAAAATGAATTATTTTTTGGTTTGCATTTGTTTATTTGCGTAATAATATTATATAATACCAAAATTTTCTGAATATGCCTTATTAATGAAAAATTATTGAAAGTACATTTAAAATATATAATATATGCATACATTAAATATATAAAATAGTTATAAAAGATTAATTGAAGCCAGTTAAAGAATTGCGCACCTAAAAATAAAGTATCTTAAGAATATAAGTGCAAAAATAATCAAAATCGGGATTTAAGTCGACAATTTTTAAAATAAAGTAAATCTTTTTTTATTATAATAAGATATTTCAAGTATTGAGCCAAATTTTTAGAATTTTGCATTTATATTTTGCATAATATTAAATTTAAACGAAGATACCTAGAAAGAAACTGGTCTAACTTTAAAAATTTATTAACTATTGAAAGAATTAACTGAATTACTAATAATTTTGTTGCATTAGCCTTATTTTTTAATTTTTGTTTTGTTTCTTATATCTTAAATAACAAATAAAAGTGGTTTTCGATTTTTATTAATATCTTGAAACATTTGACAAGTCGTAGATAATAAATAAAAGTTATTTTTAACAACTTGTGATTAAATAAATAAATGTTTAAAAAAGTATGTTTATTTTAACAGCATTATCTAATTCTATTATTGAATGCTGTATTTTTATAAAATTTCAATAAAATATTTGAAGAACATAGTTTCTAGAATTCTTTAGTATTATTTTCTTCAGAAAATGAATATAGAAGAAAATTAGTCATACAAATTAAAGGAGGATCCCATCCTGAAGATTTCAAAAAATCTATTTTTTGGCATTAATTTATTCCTTATCCTGTCTAGGATGACCTTCTAAAAGGGTTTATTGATAAGAATTGTGGAAGCCGTACCATACGCTAACGCGTTTTTCTCAAAATCACATTTTTCACACTGGGTACCACTTTTTTCGGAAACCATTCAATTAAATCTTTTTAATCTTTATCGGCATGTTGTAAAATTGTTTTTTCTATTGTGAAGCAAAGGATTTTTTTGATATTTTAATAAATCGATTTTTTTCAAATTGTCGCCATCTTTTGCTTCACGATAGACAATCCGAAATAGTTTAAGGAAATCTAAACGATTTTGTTCTACCTTGTTTAAGGACTGATCGCGACTGGCACCCATGAAGGTGCCTTTTTTGTAGGTGCCTGACGACGCAGGCTACCACGGCTCCAAATATCAATATTTTTACTTGAAAAATTTTTGTAATAATAATTAAAATGCTTGCAATAATATAGTAAAAAGACCCAAATGATTTGATTGTTAATTAATACTTAAAAAAATTCTTGAATAATTTATATTCATATTTTTTTTAATCAATATATATACATATATTATAATTAGATAGAAGTAAAATTCCATGAAAATATCCTTGATTTGAAGAAACATGAAACTAGAATACAACTATCGAATTTCTCAGTTTCTACGAACGCATAGGTGGCGATATAAGGTGGTAATCTGCGGTCACCAGTCTATCAATTTCTGATTCTAACCGCTGACAAGTGCCCCAAGCAAAATTTGTCCATGAAAACAATTTCAAACATAGCCTGCTTAAATATCACAACTCAACAAAAATATATCCGGTGAAATAATTTCTTGGAGACAAAACTATGAAATGATGACGTTTAAATATTTTAATTTGTGTAAAAATATTTCATTATTTTCTTGGTATTTACTTGTTTACATACATTGAATTCTAGTACACATATTGTTTTTTAAAAAATATTTAGTTATTATATTTCATTCGAAATGCAGCTGAGAAAAATTATTATTGCCTTTTTAAAAAGTTTTAGTTTATTTTCTGATGTCAAATGTCCAACGCAGCAGTATACAACTTTAATAAGAAATCACCAATACATTTACGTGACAGACATACCGGAAATAAAGTCGATAAATCAGAGTCGGAACTAGATAAAATTTTTGGTTTCTAGAAACATTTTAATTACGAAATTATAAACTAGAATTTAGTAACAGTTTTATTAGTAAATGTTAAATTGTTGATAAGGATTTATACATAAACGCAAATAACAATAATTGTTCTGCGAAATAATTAAATTTTTATCAATGTTTATAAATGACATTTTAAAATTATTTAAGTTTAATTGTTTATTTTAAAGTCAATAAACATTCTTTTGTTTTGTTTGATTGTTTATAAAATTGTATTTAAATCATATATGTATGTGTTATAATATTTTAGCTATACAATTTAAATAATTGTTTTTTTAAATATACTACAGATCTTTAAAGAAATTTATTTCGGCGGCTAACTTAAAAATTCGGTTTAGTATAGAGTGCAATAGTTTTGCAATGTATCAGACTATTTAAAAAATGATCTATCTTATCCTAATAAACCTTATATTTTCTAGGATGAATGTAATACGCCTGTGTAACTTTAAACTTATTGGAAAATGGATATTTTTATAATGAAATATTTAAGACTCTTTAAAAAATTCTAAGATAATGAAGGTTCATTTAAAATTTCTCCTAGTAAATTTATAAATAAGTTAAAAGTTATTGAAATAGAAAAACAAGTAATTTAACACTGTAAAATAATATTTTTGTTTATGAAACTATTATTACTGAAATATATAAATACAATTACTTTTATTATTCATATAAACTATTCATTTAGGAATCAGAAAGTCACATCAAACAAACTGTGTTTTAATTGTTTAATTGTTGTTTTGTTTTTATCTTTCAAAACTTAGTTTTAATTTCCATTAAATTTGGACAATACAAAAGGCTAGGGTTATGTTTTTGGACATTTAAAAAATGGTTTAACCACGATATTGTTTTAAATACGGGGTGCAAGTTTGATATATGGATATTTGAGGACACATTGTCCATTTTTTAAATAGCTTTAAAGTATATAGACTTATTTCAAGTAAAAAATCATCAAGTTTATAAGAAAAACCTAAATAATAACACGATTTGCAATTAGATATTTTTTTTTTTAAACAAGCATATGTAAAATAAATGAAGAAAATTATTAAATTTTGAGTACCTAGTCTTTTGTATTTAGAAATTATCTATCTTATGCATTCCAGGCAATATGTGTAGAAAAAATATTAAAAGAATTTTTCATAATTAAATATTTCATTAGACACGTCAAGATTTTTATTTTTATTTAAGTTTCTATTTACTTTTCATTATTGCACCTACCAGCTGTGAAATTAGCTGTTAAAATATTTTCTAAGAATATAATTACAACTTCGTAAGACCTATATTTGTATAAAAATTGTTTGTAAAGTCAAAAGAAAACAAGTGAAACTCAAGGCATCATTAAAACCCTAACCTAAAGAGAAGCGTAGCCAATCTCATGGGGATGAAACTTCCAGGCTCCAGATTTGTGAATGAAAATGTCAATGTCTGGAAGATAGTGTCGTAAGGTTTGGTGTAGTGACGGCGGTAGACCGCAACTAATTACGATTTGAAATAAGTAAGATGACGTCATACGAACAAGACGACCGCAGCGCACCATGCGTTTAATTGGGAACTGTGACGAAACAAATGTACCTTGTTATGCAGCAGCCGTACTTGTGCAACAAAATGAGGAATATAAATTATAAGTTTACAAGATCCGTGTAATTTCGTTTAAATGAGACTATATCTTAAATTATTTGATAATTTATCTTATTAACCTTTAAACGGTCGCGTGGGGATGAATCACATGTATTGTCCATCTCTAGTACACTGTTAAAAATTTCTATGGTAATGATTTTGTAAATTCGCAAAATATCCATTAGCTCTTAAGGGCAACGCGCGATCAGTGCCGTTATTAATAAAATATAACAAAATATTTTATCAAAATTTATAATTATTAATTTATTAAAAAAAAAAAAAAAAAAATTG
>NEEE01004319.1:2601-12832 GCA_002278615.1 Pogonus chalceus | reverse complement strand
TCATACCACATGCATTTTATGTTGGTATATTTTTCAAAACATAAATTAACTGATGCACTTTATGAATAGTTCCGAAAATTTAAAAACAGAATTGGAGGAAATAAATGATATTATGATGGAATTGGACAATTCCGTTAAAGATAATGATTCTCTTATAAAGGATAATAATTCTTTATTGATGAAAATTGTGGAACTATTAAAAAATAAATAAAAAGAAAAAAGACTTACTATATATTTTTTATTGAGTACTTCCTTTTATCATTATAAATCCTTATTTCAAACAAATTTTAGATTATTATATAAAATAGATTTTAGAACTTCCATTATCTTTAAAATATTTTATTTTTATTTCTAAAATATGCNTAGAACTTCCATTATCTTTAAAATATTTTATTTTTATTTCTAAAATATGCCGAAGTATCTTCTACCCATTGTGTCACCACTAGCGGGTAACAGCAGCAGCTTCGTGAAAGACTCTAAACAATTTATTAACATCATAAAGGAGACCCAATTGGAGGACAATGACATATTTGTAAGTTTTGATGTCGAAAGTTTGTTTACTAACGATCCTGTAACGGAACCAATCACTATTGTAGAGAAAAGACTGAAAGAAGACCCGGAACTAACCTACAGAACCTGTTTACCGATTCAAGCGATAAAAGAACTTCTGCAATGTTGCCTAACAACGATATATTTTCAAGCATTGTCCGAATATTATCAACAAGATGACAGACTACCAATGGGCTCACCTCACTGTCCAATTTTAGCCAACATATATATGGAGTTTCGAAGAAATGGCTTAGATATGTAGACGATACTTTCCTAATCTGGAACAAAAGTAAAGCAGACTTGCAAGAATTTTTCAACCATATTAACTCTTTGAGTACCAGTATTAAATTTACTATGGAAATAGAATGTCAAAATCGTCTTCAATTTCTGGATGTGCTTGTGAAAAAAATGGTAACAACATCAAGACTTCGGTTTACTGTAACCCGAGAATTATTTTGAAATTCACAATTATTTTCTAAAATTTAACAGTGTGTTTTGATTTCCAATGATTTACAAATCCATCACGATTCCCTTGCCAGTTGCAACTTCCTGAAGGTGCAACTGGACATTCGCGAGGCTAAAATTTGCAATGTTGTTAATGCACATGTTTTTTCAATGCAAATGGAAGTTTCTCAAGGCAGCCATTTTCTTCGTATTTACAGGGGTTCTGAAACAATTCAGTATACGCTTCCAGTTGTTTTACTCGGGTCTTTTTTAGTGGTTCCTTTGTTTCTTTACTCCTACAATAAATATAAATATTCGTTAAGTTTATAAAATCGTAAAATATTCGTAAAATAACCACTTACTGTGCAGCATTGTATATCCCGCAATGTATTTCCTTAATGCCAGGAACGAAATAAATCAGGCCACACGATAAATATCTTAAAACATCACAAAACATTACCAATAACTTTTCTTAAATATTAATAAATAATACTTACAATTCACCATTATCGCAAATCAAGTGAGGTAAAACTTCTTCAGGAATATTCATATTTATAAATTTAAAATAAATTTTAAAAACCGTTCGAGTATTTGAAAGAAACGATTGAAAACCCCGTGAAATAAAACATCAATTTATACCCGAATGTCTGCCATTTTGACAAAAAAAAGAATTTCTACCAAGGACAAGTGGCAGGAATTGGCTCAAAAGAAATGCAAACTAATTGATACACAAATAGCCATTATAAAAGAAAAACATTATCTTGAGATGCTTCAATCAAAAGAAGAGCATCAATAAAAGATGCAAATGTTAAAAGCAGAATTACAAAAATTACAAACATAAATATTTTAAATAGATTAATTTCAAAACCATATTACAATTGTAGTNAAAAAAAAAAAAAAAACTTTCCTTGAGCCGAGTACAGGATCGTAAAGGAGTCATTATATAAGGTCTGCATGAGATAATTTCCAAATTTGCCACTTTCAAACCTAGCACAAATTCTCAAATTATTTAAAAGAGTAGAATCATGACTTGACCCCGGCCACCTAGCAACAATATCCATTATTTTTAAGTTTGAGTCACACAAGGTTATTTGTTATTATTCATTTATTAGTGTATATCATCTGGAGATTGTTTTCTCACATGAGTTTAACCCGAAGTAGCTTTAACACAAGGGAACCTTGCAAAATCATAAAACCACTTACTGTTTGCGACATTTCTTGGTCCGTGGTTGGAAACTTTATGTACTTGTCTAATAAAAGAACGATATGGTGAGACAGTAACTTACAAATTCGGCTTGCAGATACTGTTGATACACTACAAAATGCTGCTACAGTAACGAGCATGTCCAATTATTACACCTGATGATGACCGAAAGGTCGAAACGCGTCGTGTAGATTATATAAATAAATAAATTGTGAAACTCACCAAGTGTTTTAATTATTTTTATTTTTATTAAAATAAAAATAATATATACTTGACTTGACTTTACTTCAGATGAAAACCGATAACAACGGAACGGATTTTGAAGAAGTAAAGTGACACCACAATAATTTGGATAATCAAATAAATCAAGAACATAGTGCAGGGCCACACAAATAATAAGGAATATAATTTCATAAGAAAAATGCGCAGATAATACAAATATATTCCAGATGTACCAAACCAATTAAGTAATACGAAAAATTTATATTTTTATGTTCCGCATTAACAATATTTTTCAATTTCCTACTTATTTAAAAGAAAATTAAAAATAGTTATAGATTTTACAACATAAGAAAAGCTTGTATATTTCCATGTTCCGTCATAGTCCTAAATGTAAGATACCTTCAAATAATTGTTACATTTCTTTCATCTGTGTGTACTTTACAAAGAACCTAGTCAAACCTTAAACTAAAACCTAGCATCAAGCTGCAATTATTTGAATACCTTAACCAAGAAAGCCAAAAAGTATCCCTCCTTGATAAAATATGTATCCTTATGTGGGAGGCAATAGAAATGGAACCAAGTTTAACTTTATTAATTCCAAAAGGTGATGTTATAGGATTTGAAAAAAAGCAATGTTTTTACTTTGCTCAATCTTCAACGAAAACATACACACACTTATGCTCATTTTCAAAGTTAAAACTTAAACTTGAGTTCAGTTAAACGTTTATCAGGTTCCGATTCTTCAATGATTTAACACCGTTGGTGACGAAACTCACATGGGTCACAGTACTGCAACTTATTTCCTCCCGGAAGGTCAAATACCTACTGACTGTGACGCATGTAGTACACAACAAAATAGACGGACGATCATGCTGACGGTAAAAGCGGCTGCTGAGTATAGGCCTTTTCATCATGTGACGAGCGCAAGCGCAGCCGCCATATTGAAATAGCGGCAACTTAAAAGTTTCGTACTGTTTTGATTAACAATGGCTGCGAACGCAATATTATCTCCACAATTAAACCAATCATTGGGAAACATTGTTGATGGTGCCTCACTTATTTATAGTTCAGTTGAAGGCCATCATTGTACACAGTTAATAAGGTGGCTTAAATGTTATGGCCGTCCACAAAAAGGAAAAAGAAGTTAGCAGATTCAGAGGTTAGGCATCATTACTTGTTTACTATACAAATCACCATTCAAATAATATGTATAGATTCATTCTAATCAGTCATGTCAATCGATTTCTATTACTTGTCGAATTATATTCATTACCAAAAATATTATTATAGTGTATAATTAATAAAGTTGATCATTTAAGACTAAAATGACAAATGCATGTAAGAATAGTATTTAATACAAATATAACATTGTAGGTGTAGCACGAGGTTGTTTATAAAAAAACTCATTTTTCAGGGTGAAAAATGCAATCAGGAATAATGTACCTGTCGATCTAACTGTAGACAAAGGGAAGTGGCTTGATATATTAAGCAAGCAAAATCAGAATGTATCACAAAATGTAACAATAATTTATTCTAGAATTTGGAAACTATTCCCTTTAAAAAATGTTCTAAAATATTACAATTCTGAATCTATATATCGCTATTTAGTGACATCGTGCATAGAAGAAAATGATGATGAAAGTGATGTTGAGAACCGCGATGCTAAAAAATGCTCAAAAATTGATAATAGCACTTCCAAGCCTTTAAAATGAGGAAAATTATATGTCGATAGCGGCCATGTATTTGACATTTGTGAAGCTTTAACAGAAAATAGAATGTTTTGTGTGAAATGTAAAATCCAAGAGTCTTTTAAAGTAAAACAAATTCATAATGTTGCTGTAATGATTGATCCTTCCAGTGCTCGAGTAATTCACAGCAAATGAGATTGTAAAGCATCAAGTATGGGTCTATGTTCTCATGTCGCTGCACTTTTATATGTTTTATTAAATTATCTGGATGATCGAGATGAAGATAGTTTACCTTGCACTAGCAAATTGTTCAGTTGGAATCAAGGCCGGAAAAGAAAAGAACCACATAAAGCAGAAGAAAAGCAATATAATAGTAAAAATAACATCGCCAAACGTAAATCGTATGATCCTGGAAGAAGTTTGGCGAAACCAGTGGACAACCACAAAATAAATAATTTTCTATCTGATTTACAATTGATAAAAACTAGTCGATAAGCTCCTTCCATGTGGCAACTTTTGTTACGACCACAGTATGATGGTTACCAGCTTGATAAATTCAGAAAAGGTTATTTAAAAACACTAGTTTATAGACTAACTACTAATATGTGCAATGATAAGCGCGGACCTGTTTATATAACGTCAGGTCTTCAATGCAATAATGAGAAATGGTGGCAATACCGCAAAATATTAATTCCAGATTCAAAAATCTACCGATTTAAGACTGATAAAACAAATGACCTAATTTTTAACCAGGTCAACTCTCATTTGTGGACTGATGAAAATACAATCACTGAAGCTATGCGCTACGGCCTAGTAAATGAAAAAATTGCTTTAAAAAGGTACGAAGCTTTAGTATCGAAAAAAATTGACTATAAAGTTACGAGTGGTCGCCTATAAGTGAATTTGAGATATCCTGGGCTAGGAAAATCTCCAAATGGCTCAATTACGGATGTTTTGACAAATACAACTGATGTGTTGGAAATCAAATGTCCAATAGTTTTGGAAAATCACAACCCAACTGATTTACATCTTCTCACACCACAACAGCGTACTTCATTTTGTTGCACACTTGTGAGCAAAACTTCGAAAAAGTTAAAACGAATTCACTCATATTACTACCAAATACAAACTCAAATGGCCATCACAGAGACGTCGTGGTGTCATTTTGTTATTTGGACTACAAAGGGCTTCCATGTGGAGAAAATTTTATATGATGAGAACTTTATTGATTCTTTACTTAAGTACGTTAGTGCTTTCCATCAAAATATTTTGGCTCCAGAGTACTTAGAAATGAGAATCCCTAGGCGTCTAATACCCTTCGACTTATCTAAATAAAATATATTAACCAAATACTTATTAGGCCTACTTGTTGTGACATTAAAAAATAATTAAAATCATAGGTTTTTAAAATTTATATATTAAAATCAAATACATTGCTAAAAGTAGTAAAATAAATAATTAATAATTATAAAAGGTTGATAAGAGTCATTATATAAGTATTACATTCAAGAATATACACAAATATTGTTGTTACTACTTCGATTTACAAATTTTGTTTTTTAAAATCTAAATATAAAATACAATTACTAATATTAACAATTTCTTTAAATTTATTATAATAAACCGGTCTGACTTTATTCGTCAAAAACTATAAATTTTTTAAAGTTGACCAAGCATGCGCATACAAATATAATTTGTGACATACTAGTTCGCATATTTAGAGACAGAATTGTTTGAAGAAGTCTAAATTTTTTTATACGTTAAATGCGTTGCTTTGCTATTTTTTTTGTCAACTTCTCCTCTTGTGGAGTTAAACGGTCTCTTCCATTCAAAAATGGTATAATATTCAAATGTGCTTGCTTTGCTTCAACTAAATCATGAACAGTAAAGCCTCGATCTACAAGTACTACATATCCAGACCGAAATATTTTTCGTAATGTTTCAGCTATTATTTTTCTAGATGGAAACATTAATGGCTTCAGTTGAGGAGTAGATTCATTATACAAAAAATGAATCCAAGTTGTACATATTTTCGAGACTAACTCCGTAGGTATATCGAACTTATAAGCTAAATCTTCTATTAAATATCCCATGCGCAGTCTTAATAACATTGAAAGCAGTTGCTGCATTGATGTTTATTTGTTTTTATTGTTACGTCCATTCTTTACCTCTCGGCTACCCCAATAATCTAAGTTTTCGCAAGCTGGATTCAAAAATCTCTGCAAAGCTTGTATTTGTTCAAAAACCAAATTTGTATAGAAAATTCATTTCTTTTTATCACTACGAATAGAAATTATAAATTTTTCCATGGCTGAATTTTTCTCCAATTTCACCTGAAATAGTTTATTACACATCTTTGTAAAATCGGTTTTAATTTCTATTGATCATGTAAGTTTGCTAATTCCTTCAAATTTTGTGTCTTTGTACATTATTAAACTACTTTTACACATGAACCAATTCTATCTACGTCAACCTTTATACCAACCACTGCTGCTGCTGCCACTGCCTCCACGCCATGTAGAATATTAACCACAGGAAATGAACCGAGAAGATCTAGAGCCCCTTCGCCACAACGACTACTGAAAGTGACGTTGCGCTCGAAGCAAACACCGACGTGACTGACATTGACATAATAGAACAAATCTGGGAGAAAACGACTACTTGGAAAGCTAATATCCGTTCTCACCTTACGAAGCTGATACCTGCTGAGGAAACGTGAACAGATTTATCTGTCGCTTTAGACGAGCTAACCCTCGCCAGCAGAGAGGAGTATGTGGAACGAATTAACGACATTACTGCTAAGCTGACTGACGGTATACCCAAATCCAGGAAAACCATAAAAACTTATATTAATACTAATAATAACGACCGTACTCCGCGTTTAATACCAAATAACAACAGACGCCGTTTTATATACGCGAGGACCCAGGAGATGTACGAGAAATGCCCCAAATGTCTCACGCACGGCATCATCTCCAATACACTAGATGATTCCCTAACAAGTGCCAACCTGGCATCACCCTCTGATGGAGCAGTTATCTCTCTTAACAAGCAATTGTGGGAAACAATGGCTGATACTCAGAGCACTGTCGTCGGCACAATTCGCGAGTCCATCCCCATATCATCTTTGATACCTGTTATTTTATCCGAGGAGGTAGCCCGTAAAATCAAGATGATATCGCGAAATAGGGCAGCAGGTCTCGGTCGCATCACGAGAAGGGACCTTAATAATAAAGATACTCCGCTCCTGTTAGCCAAAGTGGACAATGGGATACTCTTCGCAGGAGTATACCCCGAGGCATGGACGGGGAACAAGACAACATTAATACCCAAAGAGGGTAAGGCCCATGTGAAGCGGTCAATTAGAGACCAATAACGAAAAGTTCCCTGCTGGTACGGATCTTTTCAAGTCTACTAAATAACCGTCTTAAAACCAAGGTCTCCATAAACGCGGCACAACGTGGTTTTATTCCGCTTAATGCCTATGTCACACGGTCAGTTTTTTCGTCAAACCATCAGTTTTTTGAATGTCAAACTATAAGTTCTGACGTCATATCAGTGAATTTGATGAAAATTTCTAAATAGAAACGTTTCTATTCCTTCAGTGTCAAACTATTATTCTTGTTGTAGTTTGACATTTATGTGTGTATTAAATATTTTAAAAATAAGTTTAATACATAATTTAGTGTTTTAAGTTTAAATAAGAACGATACCTAAATATTATTAAATTTGAATAATTATAAAAAAGCCAGTAAGTACAAATATTAATTTATATCGTAATTTTATTATTTGCAATGTCCATAGTCCCTTTAAAAAAATGAGTTTATATTTTGTTGTTGTTTAATAAGAAATGATGAAGTGTTTTCTTGGCGCTATTTGCTTTAGCAATCATTAGGATTAAAAATAAAAAAAAAAAAACAAACAGAGATTGTGGCAAAAAAAAATTGATAGAAAGATGAAACGAAGGACAAGATGTGATTTCCATGCTTCATGGAGAATTGCGGTTAGAGGACGAAAATTCATTTAGAAATATTTTTAAGAATGGACGAAGACTCGTTCATAAAACTGTTAACATTAATATAAGACAAAATAACTCGTACAGATACTTGCATGAGACCAACCATTACAGGCAGTCGAAGGTATAATTTACGAAAAAAAATATAAAAGATGACGGTCAATGAATGGCGGAATATTTCAAAGGAGTATTTAGGTAAATGGAATTTTCCTAATTGTTTAGGATCACTACATGGAAAACATATTTCATTTCAACCATTTTAGAAGTTCTGTTTTATTTTATTGAAACTATAAGGGGACTGATGGTATAGTTTTATTAGCACTTGTTTCAGCTAATTACAAATTTTTATTAGTAGAAATTGGTGTAAATGGACGAATTAGTGATTTAAAAGTATATTCCAGAAGCTTAATATCTAAAAGTATAGCAAAAAATAAATTAAATTTCCCACCGGCAGAAGCATGACCAGGACGAAAAATTGTGATACCTCATGTAATTGTTGCAAACGATGCATTTCCATTTAAAGATTATATGATGAAACCATTTAGATGGAGAGGGCTATCATATTAACAATAAATTTATAATTATAGATTGTCCAGAGCAAAGTGTACAGTAGAAAATGCGTTCGGCATTTTATCCAACAGATTCAGAATATTATTTCAACTTATGAATGTACATGTAGAAAAATTTGTCCTAATCACAAAAGTTGCGTGTATGCTGCATAACTTTTTGGTAAAAAGTTGTACAAATTATATAACAGATGATGAAGTAGCAGAAATAAGCCAATTGGAAAATATTTCGCAGCAAGGTGGTAATAGAGTAGGTGAAAAAGCACAAAAAATTAGGCAAGAATTTATGGAGTTTTTTAATAGCAATGAAAGAGTATCATGGCAAGATGATACAGTAAGGAAAACGATTGAATCATTTTTATATTAATGATATATTAATAAATAAACAATTAAAAAAAAAAATATTTTACCTGTGTCTGCACTTCTGATTCTAATTCCGCTTCGATTAAATTTATCCAGTTTTCATTTTCAATTTCTTTCGGCGATTCCACAACTGCTCGTGGCGACTTCACCTTCACTCTAGCGCCAAAATCGTTGCAGTTGCGATATTTTTGGCAGTCATAGTATTTAACGAAGGGTTCCAAGAGATTTTGAAAATAATGACAATCATGGGATGCCCCACGGGACGCGAAGCAAATGCTTACGTTGAAAACCGTGATGAATAGTGGATCTCGCGCTCTGAACGGCGCGCAAGTGATGTCACCATAACAGCCAAAATTGCAGCAAAAGCAGACAAATCTGCTCTGAAATGCTTTCATGAGGAGAAAGAAGATGTACTCTATGGACCAAGCATTGCAGATTAGTGATATTAGTGTACTTGACACTTTAAATGCATTTTTCTGAAAACAATGTTTTTCAAACTTTTCTCCATCATATCTCAACAACAACTTTCAACTTCAAATTTATAGGGTCGACTCAGCACATATAAACGCACGGAATAAACTATTATCATTTAAAAATTTAAAATATTTCTATTTTTTTAACAAAACAAAAAAGTCTATCAAAAATCCAATTTTCAAAATTTTCTTTTCATAAAAGTTCATTCCGTGTATTAAAGCTTCTAGATTAAAATGCTACTTTGTGTTTTAATTTCAAATAGGCCATTCAGCTGATATCGTGGAGGCAGTGAAAGTCCATATTTTCGAGGCGGGTGATTTTAGATGGCTTTAACTTTAATTATAATGAATACTTAAAGAGTAAAATTTATATGCATACTCTCAAAACATGTATAAATAAATGATAAAAGTTCCAAAGTTCTATCTTTATTGGTTTTTACAAAAATATCCAAAAAATGCCTAAAATCAGACCCTCAAACCAGAGAACCCCCTTAAATTGTCAATTGCTAGTGCTATTTTAATGATTGATTTTTATTCTTGTATAGAAGGGCTTGAATTATTTTGTAAAATAGTTTCAAATCAGTATGATTGTTTAGATTTACATAATGAACTACAGGAATTTCAATCATTACGCTGCGGTTATTTTAAAATTAATTTATCGGTATATATAGAGTCTATTGAAAGTAATAATAATAATAATAATAATA
>NEEE01004324.1:68666-81706 GCA_002278615.1 Pogonus chalceus | reverse complement strand
GGTGCTATTTACGGAGATGCTAGCGGTGTTGATCCTAATACAACTGGAGTTCATAATTATACAATAATTGGTGAAAATATCGCAATGGTGGAGCATGCTGCTGCAGCAACTGCTCCACCTGGTGCTGGAGTAAGTTTCCCAGTTGTTGGTCAACCTCAACCCCCTCCCCATCATGTGATTGTACAACAAAAAGGTCCCGTTCCTCGACAGACTCATATACCACTACCTAGGAATGATACTTCGTGTGTGTGCAACTTAAAAGCAATGATAATGTGTAAAAAGTGTGGTGCGTTTTGTCATGATGATTGCATAGGGCCATCAAAACTTTGCGTCACTTGTTTAATTCGGTAGACAAAATGACAGTTGTTAGATTTTAAATGATTCGTATATTATATAATGCATTCGCAAGCGCGTATGTTAAGTGTGGACGTTATTTATTTATAAATCGCATATTATAGTTATACATATATCTGTAAAACAAGACTGCTATTTTGTGTATACTCTCAAAGTTAGATATCGCATTCAGTCATTTTAACAGTTTTTTATAATTATTACGAAACTGTTTTTAATATTACTTTGTTTTTCTATTAGCAAAGTGCTCTTTTATTATTTTATTTTCAATACGGAAAAGTATTTGTCTTCCAAAATTTTTGTATATCGCAAATTACTCATCACTACTACTACAACAGCTTTATCATTTTATACACAATGAATAGTAGACTTGTAATATATATTTTGTTTTCTAATATATTTTCATTCTCACTAGTACTACATTGTTATAATATTCATTCATTCACTCAAAAGTTTTAAATAAAACTCTACCTCTTTTTTAAGTATTATGTTGATATTTTCAGACGTAAGCGAAGCAGTATACTGTGTTACAAATAAAATGCAATAAATGATAATTCCATTCTAAGAATATTACTTTGCAATACATTACATTTGTAGGTAAAAGCTATGTACAAAAAAAAAACTATAATTTATTTTTATATATTGTGCAAAATATTACTTTCAAATTTATAGAATTTAATAAGTGTAAAAAAATTTATTCTAGTACATTTGCTACATGTAGTTTTTAAATTGTTATAATTAAATTATTGTAAAGAGGTAAGTTTATAAAATATTTATTAAAAGTGTATATTCAATAAAATTAGTTATTAAAAATATTTAAAAAAGCGCGCAAGTTCATTTATTCTATTTTACAGTTGGTACCTTTTATTTTAGTAACAAAAATCTAGTGATTTTTATTATTCAATCAGCAAAATTTCCAGTGTCATTCCTTGTTTAGAAAGATGGCAGACAACAAGTTGTACAATATTTTAGGAGTAGGTAAAAATGCGTCTGACGGCGAAATTAAAAAGGTAAATTATTATCACTAATATTTATAAACTATCTTAATTTCCTTAAAAATTTTGTAAATTGTAATTTTATTAATTGCATATAACGCATTTGCATGTGGTATCACAGTCATCATGTCAATGATCAAGGCCAATCGTATAATTTTTGTTAATTATAAAAAGTTAATATTCATATTTTTTATGTTAATAGCAATATAGAAAACTTGCAAAGGAATTCCACCCCGATAAGAACCCAGAAGCTGGAGATAAATTTAAGGAAATTTCATACGCTTATGAAGTACTTTCCGACCCCAAGAAACGACAAATTTATGACAAATATGGATTAAAAGGTATGCAAGAAGGAGCCCAGGATGGTGGATTTGCTCCTGATGAACTCTTCTCCCAGTTGTTCGGCGGAGGTTTATTCGGATTCGGTGGAATGGGTGGTGGAGGTGGTGGTGTACGAAGTAGACAAAGAATGCGTGGCGAAGATACCGTGCATCCATTAAAAGTTTCACTAGAAGACATGTACAATGGAAAAACCAGTAAACTACAACTAAGTAAGAATGTTATATGTTCGACATGCGCGGGAAAAGGAAGCAAAAGTGGAACAGTACAACAATGTCACACATGCCGTGGATGCGGCCTGAAAGTAACGTATCGTCAGCTAGGACCTGGTATGTCGCAAAAATTCCAATCCAGATGTCCCGACTGTTCAGGCGAAGGTGAAATCATCGCTGAAAAAGATCGTTGTCAAACATGCCGTGGCAAAAAAGTTTGCAACGAAATTAAAATTATCGAAGTACACGTGGACAAAGGTATGAAAGAAAATCAAAAAATATTTTTCCGTGGTGAAGGTGATCAGATGCCGGAAATGGAACCTGGTGATGTAATTATTATTTTACAACAACGTCCACATGATAAATTCCAAAGATCAGGAGATGACTTATACATGACACATTCAGTTACATTAACCGAAGCTCTATGCGGGTTTTCCATTATTATTAGGCACTTAGATGGTAGAGATTTGTTGGTGAAACATCCAGCAGGACAGGTTATAAAACCTGGTGATGTTAAAGGTATTGAAGGTGAAGGTATGCCACAGTACAAAAATCCATTTGAAAAGGGAAATTTATATATAAATTTCGATGTAACTATGCCTGAAAGTTATTTTATGCCTGGTCCTAAATTGGCTGAACTAGAAGCACTTTTACCACCACGTCCACCGTTCAAAATGCCAGAAGGTGAAGATGTATACGAAGTAGACTTGCAAGAATATAATCCGAATGAACGAGGTCCAGGTCGATCACGCAGCGAAGCCTACGCTAGCGACGATGAAGATCATGGTCATGGACCAGGACTTCAATGTGCACCACAATGAAAATGTTCGCCCTTAGATCGTCAATTCATTCATTGTTCTCCTGTTGTTCTGCTTCTTTCTAAATAAGGATACATACATACATACACAACATCATTGTAGATCGTAATTTTTAAACAGATGAATTTTTTTTATTTACCTGTTAATTTTTGATTTATTTATTTCAAAATTATTTATTTAAAAAACAAAACATATGTATGCATATCCTTTTCTTTAGTGGAAAATAAACAAAAATAATAAACAATACCTATTATGGACGATTATTGAAAGTTCATTTATAAATTTTCAATATTCAAGTAATTTTTTTAGTTACAATGGAATTTATTTCGCTGTGAATGAAGTTAAATCGTAAAAATGGTGATTAATGTAATATAAACTAATAAATTGCGAGCTATATTCTTTCTGAATCTCGACTTATTAATAAATTATTGACATTCAATCGTCCGTCGACTTGATCTGTGATTGTTCGTCGTATTTCAGAAGGAATATTTTTTATCACTTTTCTTACATGATTTTCACATCGTATACTTAATTATTTATATATAAAGTTATCGATCTGTAATTTCGTTGTACGTTCTATACACAATATACCTTTTCAAATAATTTTATTGAGTTTTAGGATATCTTTTTTTTTTGTAATTAAATAATATTTTATTCTTCGGTACGTGCTGGATATAGTAGTAGAACGTAATGACGGTTTTTCTACGAGGGAAAAATAAATTGCGTTTTAAATAGTACATTTATAAAATTCTTTTTTAAACCTTTCATACCAATTAATTATTAAACATAAGTTAGAAAATTAACACGATATTATATACGTGACAACATTGTAATATGCTGTTTTAAATGTACATCATTAAAATGTCTTGTACAGTACTGACATGTTTTATGTTTCAAATAAATTATTTCCAAAATTTTTAATACTAATCTATATGATATTGTCTGTATTGATAAATAATGTACAGGGAAATTTCAAGAGTCCATTAGTAAATAATTTTACTCAAACTAAAAAAATATATAATTTAATTAATTGTATTTGCATTTTATTTATTTTAATCCTTTTTTTATCGACGTATAGGTAAGTTAAATATATTAAATAATGAAAATAATTTGAGGTTGACATAATTAAATAAATAATCAAAAATATGATTAAAAAGTAAGAATATTCGGGGTCAAAAATAATTTAATTTATATTCCGAATGTAAATTTTAACATTAAATCAAATTAATAGTCGATGACATTGTGTAAATAATTTATTGTTGAAGGATTACATGAGTAAATATGAATATTTATGTAATTATATAATAAAACAGTAAGTCCATCCGTCTTTATGTAGGGCTTACAATAAAAATCGATAAAGCAGGCATAAAAATTCTCATTCTTTTGTTAATGATGTTTGGAATACATTTTGAAATTTCCATTGTTGTTTATTTTTAAATAAATTATTTAAATGATAGAAAGATATTAAATTGTTAATGAAGTAAAAGATTTTATTGATATGATATTTAATATTCAATCTTATTGTAATATGTTGTTGAATTTTTAATGACGAATCTATTATGAATTCTTGTAAACAATACTGAATAACAAACCACACGTTCCAGTTGAATTTTTTATTGTTTTAATCAATAAATGCATGAAGATATCTGGAAATCCCATAAGGATGTAGATAAAAACCAGTAAGTAAGCGACATCATCTGCAAAGTGCTTAATTCCTGGTTCTCATCAATGACGCAACAAACAGCATGTAGATCTCAAGTGGGGGGAAGACAACCGCGCAACAACGAGCAGCCTAAGCGCAGAAACAACCAGCGGCAGCAGCTGTCGTGTAGATTCATACTCGAGTGTCGACTGGTGACAAGAATTATACGATGGAGGTATTGGAACTCGATGGCTGGTTAAGTGCAGTGTGTAGACGCGTTCAAAATATCATAAATCTCCAAAAGGTAAGTGACATTTTTTAACTTTAACATTTTCTTTACAATCATAATTGATATTACCATAGTATTTAATATTTTTATGTCTAAAACGCGTTATCAGTATAAATTCTGCATGTTTCCATTGAAAGCGATAGTTGTCATTGTAATACTTTCGATGTCTTACGACGTCGGGGAGTGGGGTCGACCATGTGATTCGAACACGTGAAGTCTTGTTGTTGTAGCCTCTAGGCGTTCGCCGTCAGAGCGCACTAGTTTCAACGATTTATCGACCAACAGAGATTTTGAATTAAATATCTATTAGTTAAGATTAAGTACGCTTATTTTCCGCGAAAGACGAAATTTATCAATTCCAGAATAATGTTTATCGCATCAACAAATGTGAAACATTGTTGAGTTCTTTTTACCGGATGTGGGACTGGCTTATTTCATTTCAGACGATGCTGTAGCTGGCTACTAGCATGTGCTGACTATTACATTTATGTATATGCATCCGTTTGCAGTTGTTACACACTGTCGTTGTCTTCTCTATGTGTGTTGTCGACAATCAACAAACAAACAAGATTGTCACTGCATATTTAACAGATACTATTCAAATTTAATTCATTATAGAGTTTCAATTCTAAACATCCGATGATTCTATAATAATTATTTGATGGTAATAATAAGGTCAGAGCACACCACTATTGCTGTGAAGGATAAATAGACCATTTAGTCGTCTCTTTGTTTTCTATATTTGTTCTTCCTGCATTGCAGTTGTGACGTGATCTGTTTGAAGATAATATAACTTTAATCTTTTAAGATATATAACTTAAATCTTCCTTTAGACTATTTTTAAATAATTTTATTAATTAATAATGAATAGTTTATTATATAATTTTATGAAAAACTGTTTATTATTTCATTTAATGAGTAAAAACCACACCTTATGAGATGTTTTAGTTAAATTAAAAATTAAATATATTATAACTGTCTTTTCCATTAGATATTTTTGTTAAAACATGTACATATTAATTATTCATTTATCTAATAAAAACAATAAAACGAAGCAACTACAAATAATAACAATTTTATATGTAAAAAAATAAAATTTTTACTAGTATTGTTAACTTTAAACAAAGCCTCATAGTTGACGTTAAAGTTAGTTACGCTCATGAAAATCTTTGTAACATTATTACTGAAGGCTGGCACTAGTAGTTAGTTTATCTGGAGACCTTGTATATGATTATACAGAACTAGAATGTATTTTTCGCTGATAACAAGAATTGTGTCGTTTGACTGGGCTGCAGGATGTGGTGCCACGTTATTTTCTTTTAAATGAAAACGCTTGTTGAAACTTGTATCCGGAGAATTTACCGCGGACAATCAATTTAATTTTTCAGTAATTTATTTTGTAAATTATCATTTTAAAATGGCTTTTTCACGGAATATTTACAATTTTCTAACGAAACTCGATGGGAGACACCATCTAATGACCAAATATTTACTTTAATTATGTAATGTACAAAATGTAATCCGAAAAATTAAGTTTTTAAATAAATAAAACTTTTTATAATCTTATTTACTTTAAAAGGAATTAAAATTAACAAGCTTATAGTTGTTATTTAAGATAGAATTGTTTACATATTTGTTTTATTTTAAATTCTTATGCAATTGACAGAATTTGCTGTTGATTCTCGTTGAAACATGTTAATAGAATAATGAAAATGAAACCGAGTTTTTTTATGCAGTGTTATTAAATTATGCACCTGACACAGAAATCTGCTAAGAAACTAATTAGTTTTAACAAAAACACTGTAGGATGATAAAATTAATTCTTTAATTGTATTTTCTTCGTAAACAGTTGAAAGTGTCGCATTATTAAAGTTATTTTTCGGTTTAATTTTCATATTTTTATTTGTTTCAATTGTTTCCGTGTTTATTACGATTGTCATTACAGGAAGGTGAGCAAAACATTTGAAGTAAAATAAAGAAATCGATCACGTGCTTACAACCACGCTCTAGATTATTTAAAGTATAACGTTACATTACGATAACATCTGTGAATACTCATTAGTGTTTAAGTTAATAAAATTTGGCACTGAAAATAGTCAAATGTACAGACTATAAAACACGTGTTTTGGCGTGATTAGAACTATGTTTGCCAACTAATTGTACACTTATTTTATTTGTTGATGTTTGTAAACATTTTTTTTGACATTCATTAGCATTAACTGAGTTTATATTAAGTGTAAGTATATAAATTGTATCTTAATATTACTTGGATTACTTGAAAAAATATTTATCGTAATATATCTATAAATGCTAAAATAGATTTGTTCTTTCAATAACATTTGGATTACATAATGTAATGTATCTTTTTATGTATGTATATACTGGGGATATTAATAATTTATGTCAGTTGTAGTATAATATGTTACTAGAAACGTATCGTATCTTACGAAAACTTGAAGATATAAAATATTTATGCTAATTAAGTAATCAAAAATATTTGGTATAATTTTAAAAACATACTTTAACATATATTCTGAAACTATATACAAGTTTTCTTGATACAGATAAGTTATAATTCAATATAAATTTAATGTTTGCTTTACATTTTAAATAATGTAGTTTTTTTTATTGCGTTTACAGATTTTTAAAATATCTGAAAACTAATTGTTTTCATTTTATTTCAAGTGTTTAAAATTGTAGATTATTAAACAAAAAAAACTAACTGCAGATATTAAAAATACAAAAAAAAAAAAATACATTAGTTTATAAATTATAATTATTTTTCGATATAAAATGAAGATTAAGAGTTTAAATAATCTGAAAAAAAAAAAATTGGTAACTCCACCATTTTGTACAGCCCTCAATAAACTAGATATAAAATACTTTCAAGAACGTTTTGTAATTTTTTTAATTAAAAACTGAGTCTTATTTAAATTAAGGCAATAATTTTATAAAACAGTTTTTGCTTTCAAAGTTTCAGCTTTCGTATTGAAATCGTATCGGTAAAAATTCGTGTTTTTCAAGAGATGCTGATAAAAAGTTCCGTAAAATTAATCGTAAAAAACTGGGACTTTATTTGAAAATTGTAAGATTATAACTAGTTAGAATTTTTAATCAAAGCAGAAATGAAAATTATAAATGATTTGTCGTTGTATCCGTTACAATTATCTATGGAGATCAATCAAATAAAGCATATTCAGTCTTAACAACCGGTTCGTTGTTATAAACAATCTCTACCATGTAACTAAAGAAATATTTCTAATGAACAAGTAAATGATATAACAATATCCATTCAATTAACAAATATTAAATTGTAGGTTAGAGTTAATGCATATTAAAAGATTCTAGTTAATAATTTTCCTCAAAACTCAATTTAAAAATACTTAAAATCCATCTTTTACGCTCTTAGACATTGAGTATAACATTAACATTATGTAATAAGCATGTTTATACTAATTAGTGCTTCTAGTATTATGTCAATAAGGATACATCAGTAAAGTAATAGCATAGAATTATCCATTAACAATTACCTTTATTAGCATATAATCACAGAAATCTTATGTAATATACAATATATCTTTTTGTCACAATGTCTTTTTTTTTTAAATAACTAAAAAGATTTATTTTTCAACAATTGTTTGGATAATAAAAAATATTTTTATAAATGTTTATAATTTTTATGTATATAAAAATATAAATAATACGCTACCTTTTATAAACAAATTCATAAAAGAATTACAATAATATAAACATTTTATAAGTTATTATTGTTTAATATTATTTTAGTTTAGTTTCAAAAAATATTTTGTATTATTTTGTATTTTTAACAGTTTTTTGACGATCACAAAAATTCCGAAATCTTTTTATGAGATTCATCAAAAGTTAAGATTCGAGTTCTTCTTTGTAAATATGATAAAACTTAACTCGGTTAATTAATTAAAACTATTAGTACAAAAGTAAAAGAAATTTAACATTCTGATTAAATTAAATAATCAACCATTTTTGTAGCTTTTCTTCACAAATTTATATAATTAATATTAGATGTACATTTTGATTATAATTAGGTTGTTTATACTAAAACAAAAATTAGTATTTGGGGGAGGGGTGTAACAGTCTTTAGAAAAGTTATTAAAGTAAATTTAAGGGTTTTATGAATTTTAATAATGTATTATCTAAAGTGGTTAAATCTGTGTTAATTAGATAGTTGAAGTACTTTTTCATGTAAATGGATTCTAACATATTTAAATTATATTTTCGGCTACATTTTACACATTTAAAATTTTCATTAATAAATTTATCGCCAGTGTGGTGATTATGAAGAGCGAACACAAATTGGAAAATGTTCATATTTTTAATTTGATACTTATATTCTTTAAAATCTTGTTATAAATTTTGTTTAAGTTTGACCATTCCAGAGTTTTCATTAATATTATCTTGTTTTGTTGTATTTGTGATAAGATTTTTAATTATTGTGTTAGTTTTAAAAATAATTTTGGATTTTACTATTAAACTTTTTGTGGTAAGTGAAACTGCGTTTCATATTTTGTATTGGATTAAAGATTAAATTAATTCGTATTGGGACCTATAATGCTCGAATGATCCGAGAAGCTATTAGAATATATAAACATTGAAATAATTTCGAAGAAAACATAAATGAATTTATTGTCTTCAAAATTTTGTATTGGATTAAAGATTAAAATAATTCGTATTGGGACCTTTAATGCTCGAATGATTCGAGAAGCTATTAGAATATTTAAACATTGAAATAATTTCGAAGAAAACATAAATGTATTTATTGTCTTGAAAGTTAACAATAAATAATCTAAGAAATACGATCCAATGAAGTAATTTCAAGCTATGAATCACCCAAATCCACAATGAAATTCAGCAATGGATCATGTCATGTCTGAGTCACGTTTCTTCAGTGCCTCGTGCGTCGCTGTCTCTCGCTGAAGAGCGACGCCGTGCCTGTTAGGCTGCAGCCTTTGGTATTGATCACCTTTGCTGCCCCCGCGTTTGTCGTTACTGTTCAGGGCATCCGGTATTGGTAGTTCATGGATACATACAACAGACAGAAGCCTCGCAATCCAATGGGTTGCCCCAACGATGTAAACAGGTCAGGACAACTGCGGTGTACCATCAAGCATCGGCCAGAGGCCACATCTAAAACTGAAGGGAATAGATTTTACCTGGTTTCTATCTATGACCTCCTATTGAATATTTTGTGATTTGTTGATAGGTCAAAACCCTCTTCTTCATGTTTTTTGGATTTTATATTTACATGGACTATAAATAATTAAACAGATATTGATTTCGATATTATAATTTCTTACATTTATCGTTAATTATTTTTATGGGTAAATAATTGGGTAAAGTATATCTTTAGATAGGATATATTCATAGTATTCGATAACAGAATTAAATTTAAAACTATATAGATCAGTCTTTTAAATGATCTGATCTTCCTTAATAACGAACAAAAAAGTTATGCTAATTTGGATTTGACTAATCGTGTTTTGATACAGGCAGAAAACAATTATATAAACAAACAAGTCGCAAAATTAAGAACTTTTAAAAATAACTTTCATTACAAATTTTATTTCATTTACAGCATAGTAAGTTAAATATGGTTATAAAAACAAGAACATGTTGTTACCTGATGTTACTGTAAAAACTAAACTGGAAATTTATTAAATACTTTTAATATGAACTAATTTATTTTGATAGTTTTTGCAATTTATTATTAAACATGATTAACATATATAAGTATGTTATTAATCATAATTAATTTATATTTTAATTATATATTTTTCCTGGAAAATTGTACGTTNATTAATTTCGTCGCAATTTGATAAAAAATGAATTTACAAAATTTCTGAAATATATTATAATAGTCCAAAGAATCATTTTATCTAATAAATATTTAAACGTTATCTATATTTACTTACATACTTTTTTTATCGATTATCTATTATATTTATATATAAATTATATTATCTTTAACAGACAAAAATTAACGTTTTTTAAAAATTTTTAATAGATAGACAAGTATATCAAATGCGTATCATTGTAAAAGAACGCATAAAGCACATGAAAACAATTAAAAATCTTTCGAATAAGGTGTTTATCGTTAGTCACGGGTATTTGAATTTGAATAATCATGACAAGACAAATTTTCCTTATTTTATTTTAAGATTCATACTTATAATTAGTCATATTTAGTAATCAGTGCAATTTGATACAAATATAATTAATTAAACATTTAAAAATATATTATTTATGCAACTTTTATTTCTGTTATGCTATGAAATTTGTAGAAATTATGAAATTTTAAAAACCGAATCCTAAAAATTTTAAAAACAAACTTATAATAATACATTTTCTCGTTTAAGCGCGACTTAAAACTTCAAAGAAATATGAATAAGAAATTCAAACAAAAGTTCAGATGAAATTACAGAAATATTACATTAAAAATCGCTTCGCGATGATAAATTATGCTTCGAAACGTTTAATTTTAATTACCATTTCAATATATTGTTTTACAATAAGATTTTTCCATCGATAATATACGTGTATATGCGTTAATAAAGGTGATTTTATATATTTTTTGTGCTTTAGGAAAGAAATAATTATTTTATATATATATATAGCAAACCTTGTCATTGTTTCATAATTTAGAGATAATTTAAAATGAATCATTTATTACATATTAATTGGAAATTTTATTGATGGAATGATTATTTTGCATTAAATTTTATTATAATTTATTAAAATTTCATATTTTTAAACTGTTACACATAAATTTGGTATTTTATTTAGTTTATAACAATTTCTAGAACCACAGTCAATATACATTTTATATTTTAAATATAAAAACAAAATTTTGGAGAGGTTAAGTTAAAAAATTTAACAATTAATTACAAAAATATTGGTATGTAATGGTTATAAAAAGACTTGTAAACAAAATGCACTGAAAATAAATGTATATCAAGTGTGCTGAAACAAATGAAAACAAAACAAAAAAGAAATATAAACAACGACACTAACATTGATTTGTAGACAACAAACGAAAGAACTTACAGTGATTAGAATCCAAATTTTTTGATCTTTTAACCATTTTCTACTCGAAATAACGATATTTCATGAAATATTACGAAATAGCGTTATTCTTTTATTTCGAAAGGTATTATTTGATTGTTAATAAATAAAAATTCCGGTTTTTACAACTTTTATTACTAAATTTAATAATTTATAACGTTGATATTTTTCGTAATGCTTCATAAATAGAAAATCTAATAGGTTATAAGTTTTAATAATTTAACACTGTAAGTATTTTGCAATACTGAAGAAGCAAACATAACTAAAGATCAAATTGAACTTAGATAAACTTTGCTATTAAGAAATGCTTATGTTCTGCAGAATATGTTGCATTCTTCGCCATCATTTCAACGGATAAACAAAAACATACGTCATATATGTACATATGTTAAAAGTCTGCATTTAACTTGTATTAAAATTATAAATGAATAAAATTGAAGAAGATTGTGCAATAATTACTTTAAATGATATCTGTAATTTATCTGTGATATCTTTGAACGTTTTTTTTTTATTAGAAAATAGCTTAAGATAAATTCAATTACTTATATTTATAATTGTTGATAACACTTGGATTTTGGTCTGCACAAGTGCGCATGTTATGACGTAATTTGTTACACTGTATACACAAGTAGGTGTTGCATTTACCGAAATGCATTTTCTTATTTACTAACATTTCTATAACTGCATTGTTGATTTTAAATGAAATTATAGATTTTTTAAATATATAGACATTGTTAAGTTTGTACAATTGCTAAAAATAATTAATCCAATTAGTGAAATTGATAACACTAAAGTTGACACACTATCAATAATATTCCGTATAATACGAAAGAAGTCGATAAATTAATTCTTATCAACATTTTATAATACCCGCTCTCAACAGCGACTTTGATATAACCAAAATTAGCAAAACAAATATGCATCATCGTGCATGGCCATGAGAAACAAACGCGTGTGTTTGGATAAATGAATGGAGAATTTTGAAGATTTTCACTATTTAGTAAAGTATTTAAACATAATTACATGTGTTACCAGTGTTTCTTTTTTGTTTTAAAATACCTGCCTACTTTGCTGCACCTCTAGTATATTTTGGAGTAGTTGACATTTTAAATTAATTTATTATGTAAATTTTTTGTTCTATCTTAATAATGAATTCCGAAGGATTTTTTAAAATACTATTATAGTTGTACGTGAATCAATAATGAATTGTTTTAATATATAATTTAAAATGACGATGTATAATTTCTCAATAATATTATATTCAATTTATACTATTTCTAAGCTATTATTAAGATT